>CANUEY010083993.1:0-12625 GCA_948099555.1 Croton setiger
CTTATTCAAATCATTTATCATCAAATATAATTCATATTTAACTTATTAATCACATAATATCATGGTGCATTTTGATGAAAATGCATAAAATGCATGAAATGACGTCGATTTGACGTAGGGTTTGGTTTGGGGTGTCACAGGGGCAGCAACTTTAGCTCTAATTTTGATGCCTACAAAATAGAATGCAGAAAAGTATGGTGACATTTAGGTAAGTTAATTACAGGTCCATTACTTACCTTCGAATCTTGTTTTTCTAATGCAAGCACTACTTCATACAACTCTTCTTCAATCACAAAATTTTCTTCAAGCTTTTCAAGGCTGTCTAAATTTAAGTCATTGCAAAGTACAACCTTAAGTTTATCTTCTCCATTCAAATAAAATGCTTTTTCAGTCAATGGTTCAATAACATCTATGCCACAAACAGAGGAAACATCATTAGGAAATTTCATAGCATCATAAACATTAAATTTAATCACCTCACCATCAAATTCCATAGTCAAAGTCCAATTATACACATCTATTTTAGTTCTAGCAGTACTAAGAAAATGTCTTCCAAGCAATAAATTGCAAGAATTGGAAGATTTATTATCCTCCATATCAATAATATAAAAATCTGCTGGAAATATTAAATTATTCACTTGAACTAACACATCCTCCAACACTCCCTGGGGTAAATAATAGATCTATCGGTAAGAACAATAAGTACCCTAGTTTCTTTTAAAGGGCCAATATTTAATTGTAAATAAATTGAATAAGGCATTACATTTATTGATGCTCCTAAATCACACATAGCCTTATCAATCCCAAAATTACCAATTTGACAAGATATGGCAAACATACCTTTGTCTTTACATTTTTTGGGTAATTTTCTTTGAAGCACAGCAGAAACATTTTCTCCCACATCAATTTTCTCATACCCAAATAATTTATTTTTATTAGTGCACAACTCTTTAAGAAACTTTGCGTACCTAGATATCTTTTTTTATTGCATCAAGTAGTGGAATTTCCACTTTCTAGAATATGTCAAGAATTTCTTTCTCTTCCATTTCCTTCTTAGAATTGGCAAATCTCTGAGGAAAAAGAGGTTGAATTTCCAGAATATTTGGCTTCTCCAATACTACATCATTGGGCAGCTTCACCTTTTCTACTTCATCCTCTAATACCAAGTCACATCCACATTTTTTTGCTACTGGAATTTCTAGCTCCTTGCTGCTCCTTAACGTAATTGCATTTGCATTTTGTTTTGGATTCAAAATAGTCTGAGAAGGTAATTTGCCTTAAGATTCTAATTTACCCAATGAGGTCGCTAATTAGCTGACTTGATTCTCCATATTTTGGATGCTAGTTCGTGTCTCTTGCTGAAATTGCTTAGTTTTAGTAGCAAGTGATTTAACAATGTCTTCAAGAGACATACCTGAGCTTGAAGATCCATAATCAAGTGCTAGCTATCTATTCTAAAATTTTGGAAAATTTGACGGCTTTGTTCCGTAGCTCAAATTTGGATGGTTTCGCCATCCTGGATTGTAAGTACTTGAATATGGATCATATATTCGTTGAGGACCTGAAAAATTTCCCATAGCCTGGCTTGTTCTTGACTTTTATCTTGCAAAGTTGGACACGTGTCCGTAGAATGTCCAGTATAGGCACAAATTCCACAAGCTTTAACTTACCGCCAATTTCCTACAACCAAATTCTAAACCAAAGATGTTAAATTATTAATTTTACTCTAAAGAGAAGAAACACTTACCTCACGAATATTTCTTAAAGGTTCATGGCGAGAACCAAATTGTTGAGAATTTGCGGCCATCGTGGAAATTAATTCTCTTGCGGATTAAGGATTTTTTCTCTCAATTGCTCCACCACTTGCTGCATCTATCATTTGCCTCTCCAAGGGTAATAAACCTTCATAAAAATATTAAATTAAAGCTTGATAAACAAAACCCATGTTGCGGACAGCTTGCACACATTTTCTTAAACCTCTCCCAATACTCATGTAAAGTTTCATTATTCTTTTGTCTACTCCCACAAATATCTCTACTAATGTTAGCAGCCCTTGAAGCAAGAAAGAATTTATCTAAGAAAGTTCTTACCATTTCTCTTTTGTCTACTCCCACAAATATCTCTACTAATGTTAACAGCCCTTGAAGCAAGAAAGATTTTATCTAAGAAAGGTCTTACCATTTCTGTCCATGATGTAATAGATCCAGATGGCAAATAAAATAGTCATTCTTCGGCAGAATCGGCTAAAGAGAAGGGAAATGCTCTTAATTTTATTTGATCTTCAGAAATTCCATAGGGTTTTATGGTAAAGCATACAACATGAAATTCTTTTAAGTGTTTGTGAGGATCTTCATTCTGCAAACCCCTAAAAATGGCAATAATTGAATCAAACTTGATTTGAGCTCAAATGCTGCCTCCAAGGCTGGATATGTGATGCAAATAGGTGGTTGATTAATTGGAGGTGTTGTTAAATCCCTTAATGTTCTTTGATCAGTCATCTCTTCTTCTAGTTCGAACTCACCTGAACTTTCAGAAAGATCACGAACTGCGGTATCTTCTGAAGGTAAAGTAGTCGCAGGAAGTTCAAGTAAAGTAGTAGCAGCTATAGACAATTTTTTTTTTTGCTTTGCCTCTATTCTCAATCTTCTAGCAGTTTTCTCGATCTCAGAATTGTATTGGAGATCTCTTGTACTATCGGACCTGGTCATAAAAAAATATAATTAATTAGCACTAGTCCCCAATAGGGACGTAAACGAACCGAATCGAACCAAATAGTAATAGGTTCGGTTCGAGTTCATTTAGGTATTCATGGTGTTCAAATTCGGATTCGTATTCGACTCGAACATCAATTAAAAGTTCGAATTCGATTCGGCAACTATTCGAGAATATTTGCGAACAGTGAGATTATTATTCAATTACAGTATTCGAATTATAGTTCGTTATATATATATATATATATATATATATATATATATATATATATATATATATATATATAACGATGCCGTTTTGAGGGTGGTCGAAAAATAGTTCACGAATAGTTTTATTCGGTTCGAGTTCGGTTTGTGAAATATTCTAACTCAAAAATTTGGCTCGAATTCAGCTCGTTTAAATTTCGAATACGAATCGAACACCGAATGAACCTCAAACTGTTTGGTTCATTTACAGCCCTAGTCCCCGGCAATGGCGCCAAAATTTGGTAGGTGTCGAATCCACCAAAATTAATTATCTTAATACCAAGTTAATGTATTGAAGAAAAAGGTGAGTAATGTCGAAATCCACAGAAACTAGAGATTAAAAATATTAATTTTAGTAACCAGAAGAATTTCATAAAAGTAAGTGGAAAGAATGAGTTCGAAAATGTTGAATTTTAGGGAACACAATAAATTAATTAAAAAAAATTTCTATTTGAGAAATATTTTCAACCAAAAGTCATATTTGTACTAGTTCTTTATGTTGATCATTGAAATAAAAATAGACTCATTAATACAATCAATAAATTGGTTATAGTTGCTGAAAAGCTTCTAGCAACTTAATCTTTCTGTAGTAGCGAAATAAGCAAGACAATGCACTATTATTAATTCCTTACTAATAATTAACTCTAACACGCGTCAAGAATTAAAATCTTTTGGTAGTATTAAGAATGAGAAAGACCCAATTTCACTAATAGACAACATGTGTAGTCTATTCAAGTAGATTGTTTATCCCATTAATATAACTTGAAAATCTGGTTCTAATATTATATTAATTGCTACAAATGTTAATTTAATCAAATGATTACAAATTTGATTAAACTAATTAGCATTTTATCATTCTAACTTGACTAAACAGTTGATCAGACTATTTAATCAATTAAAACACAAATTACATCACCAACCATTCATTTCAAGAGATAAACAAATATTGAAAAATTAAATGAATAAAAAGAAAGCAATTCTCACAACACTTTGGTAGAACTAAACTGGAATAAAATGAACTTAGCCACTTATGACTATTTTTAAACTTACAAAACTAAAGAAAAGAGTTTTGTGTAAAACTTTGTTATTTTTATCTTCTTCCCTCTATACTACATACTCTTTCCCTTTTATAAAAAAGAAAAGAGATGAATGTTTCAAAGAAAATGAAGGAAAATATATTTACAATCAATTCAAACTAATATAATAAAATCTCATGATATCTTACTCTTCAAATCAAACAAGATCTTTTGAAAATATCTTTCAAAAAGAATGCAACAACCCCTTCATCATTGACTTAATTCATCTTATCAAAAAAAATTTAATAAATCATGTCAAACTAATACCTCTTGTCTATTGATTCACATAGACAAACAAAATCATCAAAAAATTTCAACTTATATGGCAAAATAATAAGTAATATCGCCAACTATTAAGTAAATTAATCAAACCATCAGCTACCACACATCGGTGGTCTGTCAGCATACGAAGCCCCTATGTAGGTGGATATGGCTTGCACATTTGGTCCACACACAGACATGTGGCACCCATTGGTTGGTTGTTCTTGCTAACATGATATGTTGATTGGGCAATTGACTTTTGACTTTCACTTATGGTCTAATAGTTCCTTATTTGACTCAATTAGGTTTAGGTTTAGTTTGAACTAATTTTGGCTTCTTACTTCATTTTTAGTCTTATATCAAGCTTTTCAGCCAAGAAAAAATACGTAGGTCGAGGGTGCTTAGGTTGACATATGACAACGCCAATCTAATAAAAAGACTATAATAGTGTTCCATTTAATCCAATGGACTTGGGAAAATTCTTGGATTGAGTTGGTTTCTATTTGAAGTTTTGAGTAAAATCGAGTGGGCTACGGTATTGGCTTGGCCCCAATAAATTAACAAGTGGCAGAAGCATATGATGTTGCAATTTTACATCCTAGAGGTGGTTCTAGAGAGTATTTATTTGGTAACTACTCTCTATATAATCATAAAATTCTACTTAACATTATGTAAAGCATATGATGAAAGATGTTGAGAAGTTCAAACAGTAAAAAAATTGTTCCAAAGCAAAGCTCTTGTTACGTATCCTTGGAATCAAAAAATCGTACTTCTAACTCACATATGGTATTCATCTTTAAATTATGAAATCGTCGGCGAACTCAACTATAGAAAGGGTATTGACAAATATAGCTTTCAATAATTTAGAGAATAAAATAAAATTATGTCAATCCAACAAAAACTTTCGAATAGTAGATAACAACTACACAACCGTCACCCGCCTCCAATGTGCATCCTCAATATCTTAATCATTCAATGTTTATTGTGTTTTCATAGTCTTTTTTTTTTTTTTAATTATCAGAGAAGAAGATTACATATAGAATAATACACCTTATACAAGAGATCTGCTACAGAAAACTTATACAAGGACTCAAACACTGAACTTGAAGAATCTGGCGAAGTTGGTGGAGCATAGATCGATACCACTTCAAAAATTTGTGTTGTTTTACTTATTGTATTTTCAAATTTAATATATTTTCATTTCAAAAATTATAATATATGTTGTTCAATTATATTACATGTGCAACATCATTTATTTAATACAATATATTATAAATCAAACAATTTATCATGTTTGTAAATGACAAGAAATTAATCCCAATTAAATTTATAATTATAAAATAAAATAGATTGAGAGAGCAAGAAAAATAAGGATCTAGTTGAAAAATTTTTAAAAATCAAAATAATAAGAAAAGACTTGTGTGAAAAAGACTGAAAATTTTTGGACTAAATTGAAAATTGACAATGAAAGATCAAAAAATTGGCCCTCTTGCAGTGCTACAGCCAAATTTTGCGTCACACTAAAAAAAATCAGCAAATGACATTAAGACCAAAATGAAAATTAGGGCGGTGTTGGTTATATGCGATAGAAGCGAATTTGACCAAATTGAGTAAAGAGACAATTGTTTAAAACGAAAATCAAAATCCTCTATATGTACAAAAGTAAGTGAATCACTCAATTTTTATTCAATTACTTTAAAATTATATTATAAAGTAAATCTGTAGAAATGAAATTTCTACATATCATATTCGTTATATTTGCAGTGTTCGTGACAGGCAAGTTCTTTTTTATATATATAATATATAACAATTAAACGTATGAAAATTAAACGAACTAATAACACATACCTCAATAAATAGAAAAAAATAAAGCTGTGAACCGCAGTTCGGTACAGTCCAACGCCTGGTTTAACCAAGTCGATGGACTTCTTTTTTCAGTTATCAACTAGGTGAATTAAAACATTCTCAAGTCGATATACAAACAACCAAAATAGTACAAAGATAAGCATATATTAATAATGTTGACAGATCTACAAAAATTCAGCTAACAGAAAATAGAAAGAAACACTATCAAGAACTTGAGGACAAACATATTGTATTCATCGATCAAAAATGATCCACATCTTTAAACCAAAACTAAACGCCACTCCTAAATCGAATACATAAAAACCAAACATCGAACACTAATTAATTAAATCCTATGACACTAATTTCTCCAGTTTCCATCAGAGGCACCACCGCCTCTTGAATAACGAGATCCACCATCACCACCACCACCATAACCACGGTCGCGACCACCGCCATAACCACCGCCGTTACGGTAACCGCCTCCACCTCCGCCATATCCTCCGCCCCCGCCCTCACGGCGACCTCCGCCATATCCTCCGCCCCCGCTACGGTAGCCGCCGCCGCCGCCTCCACCGCTTCCACGTGACTGAGCCTCGTTCACAGTAATATTACGTCCGTCGAGATTCTGTCCGTTCATTCCTTCAATTGCATCTCTCATCGACTTCTCGTTGCTGAAGGTCACAAATCCGAATCCACGAGATCTACCAGTCTCACGGTCATTAATGATCTGAACACGAGAACATAAGATCTAATCAGATCCACATCCCAAAAACAGCAAAATCGGCAACAAAGAATAAATTACAGAATAATAAAATAAAAAACCGATCGATCTTCGCCCAACGGATGAAGATGAACGTACCGATTTGAGATTAGTAACATAAAAGAACAGTAACACAGAGATTATAGTAACACAAACAAATCACAGATCTGGGATCGACAAAGCCGAATGAGGTCGGGTCAGATCCGATCTCTGCGACCACGACTAACGGACCTTCGATTCGAGGACCTCGCCGTAGGGACTAAAAGCTTCTTGGAGGGCTTGGTCGGTTGTGGCCCAGGCAAGGCCGCCGACAAAGCACCGGAACTCAACATCTGCAGTTGCCATTTTTTCGAAGATAAGAAACTTAGGTGAAATATCTTAAGAAAAATCAAACTGTGAGAAACACAGCTATGCTAAACTATGGTTATATAGGAGATGTGGGAGTTAACTACGGTTAGTTAAGCTAACTGGGATTAGATATTGCAGGCGGTGAATGTGCAAGGCTGTTTGGCTACAAGGGTAAAAATATCATGTTTGAGACATTAATTATTCATATACTGTTCTTATTTAACCGAAAAAAACCCATTCTGGATCTAAAATGGGCAAATAATAGCTGCATTGCGGATTGTATTGGCTAATCCAGAGCTGGGAATAGGCATAACCGCAATAGATTCATGACGCGCGCGGCTAGTCAGTTGCAAGTAGTGTGAGGATATTCTAATAAATTCAGCATATGGTTAAACTATGGTTAAAAAAAGTGGACAGATGGGTCAAGTGGGGTCCACATTTCTGGTCAGATTGGTTGATAGAAACGGAAAAGACTGATATTTATGGACTCTTGACAATATCTTCATCGTCTGCAAGTACAATTTTATCCCTGTCAATTATTAAAATCCCATTTCCTTTCCAAAAAAATTTTTTTATTAAAATCCCATTGGTCAAAGAAAAATTATTGAACTCCCTATTTGCCCAAATTTAGAGGTTTTAATAGCAGCATATTTATATATACACACTAAAACAGAGCCACCCGCCCTGTGTTTCAAACGATGTCGTTTCATTGAAAAGCTGCGTTTCATTTCTCTAAATCAGTTATGCACACCGCCTCTTCTTCTTCTTTGCTAATCGAACCGATCTTCTCCAATCTTCTCTTCTGACGTCTTCCTCTAGACGACCGAGACACCGGCGGCGGCTAACAATTACCATCGCTTGCTGCTTCGTTTTGTTTTTGCTCTCCACTTCGGATTCTCCTCTGCATCACCATGTTTGCTTCTCTTCTCCATCTTTCCTAACCGGATACATGGTATGTATCCGGTTATCTTCTGTTAATAAATTAATCTGTTGATAATATGAATTTCGTTCGCATGAATCCATTTCTTTTGCTTCAATTTCAGTATTCTCAATTTCTTTTCCATACAAGCATAGTTGGGTTTTATTTCGTACTAATTTCTTTGGGTATTGCTGATTTTACTCATGTATGATCTCAACAAGTTTTTGATATTTTTGCTTACCAAGTGTTTGATAATAGGCCTATGCGATAATTCTTTCACTTGACAATTTGTAAATTCAAGTGCTAAATTGCAATTTTCTTTTATTGAATCATGGTGGTCTTGATATTACTGAACATGATTTCCATGATTATGATATTGTGATATCATAAATGTTAGTCTAAGTTATCAATCTTTATTTCCCTTGCCAAATGTTTGATTTAGGCCTAAGAGATGACTCTTTTAGTGGGCGATTTGAAATTTGAATTTAAACTTAATTTACTGATTTTTTAAAGTGCCAACTGCAATTTTCTCATGCTCAATCATGAATGCATAGTACGTTGATTAAGAAAGTTTTTCAGTTTGAATTGCAAGTATATAAGAAAAGGATTCCCTGTTAATATCAACAATAGAAACACCATTCAAATCATTAGAAATTGGAACAAGTTCAACATAGTTCGGTTCAATGATGAACCTGCAGATAAGATGATTGTTATTTTGAAACTTAGAGCTATATGATAATCTGCAAATACAAATGAGTAATGAAAATGAAAGTCTAATTCCATTACAAATCCTTCTCTGTCAGGAATTTTCTTAGTTGTTAAAATTTCAGAGAGCGTAAAAAATTCAATTATGCTAAAATTTACAAACACATTAGAAAAAAGTGTGTGGAACTTCTAGAGTTGCCTGACCACATATATGAACCTGCAAGTAGGATGATTGTTATTTTGAAACTTAAATTAGATGTTAGACCTAAATGACAACCTCAAAATACAAATGAGAAGGAAAACGAAAGGGTCTAATGCGAGTCATAAAGTAGCAAACGGGTTGATTGAACTCAATAACCGCAGCTTGCAACTTAATGGCTTGTGAAGATACAGGGACTATCAGATCATTTTTTGAGGCAAAAATTGCCTTTACTGAGCAAGTATAATTGAATTTTGCTCAGTTTTCTGATCAGTGTTCATCAGTTTATGTTGATTGAGGTGCAGCTAAGCCAATGTACACATCAAGAAGAAATTTGCCTCTGTTGTATATTCGAGAATTGCAAGATCAATAATTTTCTTCATTTGGCTAGAGCAAATTCTGCGCGTTTTCTTATTGTCTGAACATTTTTCTGCAGCTTGTGGACTCGGCCATAGAAGATTCTATATAATACCTTTTAAAAATCTTTAGTTGTTGATGGAATCAGTTGAATAAATGATAAAATTTGAATTGCAATGGTGTAAAGTAAAAATTGTTTGAATTGTTACATTATTTGATTTTTATACGTATGGGGCTTCAGATCCTAATATTAATAAGGAGCTGCACGTTCACAACATGATCAATATCCCTGTGGGGCCTGAGGTTGTACGAGTTGCACCATTTTGGATCCTTATGAATTTGTTAAGTTTTTCAATTTTTATTTGATGTATGAAGTTAAAAAATGATAGATTATTGAAATAAGAGCTTTACAAAGAATAAAGAGTTTGTCATAAATGTATAAATTTTATGAAACTGTTTTACTGAAAAATAATTAGAGTAGGTATATATTTATTATTTTTATTTTTAGCATCTTTATCATTTATTTAATTACCGCAGCATTACGTGGGATAAAATAGCTAGTAATTATTATAATTTAGTGTTTGAATTGGTATATTACAAAATTTAATTTCTCCATTTTTCATATTATTTTTTTTAATTTCTTTATTTTTTTCTTGTTAAACTTTTTTATCCTTCATAACATTTGTACATAAACGTATAACTGACTAATAAATGGGGAGAAAAATTAATGAAATGACATAAATGGTCATCTATGCATTTTGAATGAATATTTATCATTATGAACTTATAACTAATTTTTTTTGCCCAATACATATGTAGACCTCTTTGCACCATTTTCTTAATGGCACCTTAACGTTTAATAATGACCTATTAGATATTTATGGTTTCTAAATTGTAACTTTTAAACACCTCGCCAATCATTTGAAGAACGCACGTAGTTCAATTGCTCTAACATGGACATAGGTAGATATTGTGCTTGTAATTAGAATTGATAGATTGGGAGAAGATTCTTGATGATTATATCGATCTGTTCTTGTTCGGAAGGTCAATTTATCATTTGAGCTGCTTTTGCTCTCCACCTCGTAAGAAATGAGGAGAAAAAGTCATTTTTTTCTTCTGTTTGGTGGATTTCAATTCTTTTTTAGTCACATTCATCTCAATGTTATAATGAGATTGAGTGTTGAAAGCATTGTAAATATCATCTCAAGTTTTCATTTTTTATCAATTCAAACTCTCAAACCATCTGAGCACATTACCGATTAATGACTATTGAAATAATTAAAAAGGAGATCATTGCTTAGGCCAAATGGATTTAAGGCACCTACATACATTTTTAAATGTGTTTTAGGATAAGTGGGTATTTTGAACTTGGTCGGAATGCGGGCATCAGGAAACAAAGATAATGAGTCCATGTCAATGACTTCTTTGTGGGTCTTTAAAGCAATGATGGATCTTTCTAATAGTTCAAGTTTCTCTTTCATTTTCTAAGATTTTGACTCAGAAACAAAATTAGGCTCATTTTCCTTAGGTGCACCTAAATTCAAGAGGATTGGAGGAGTAGTTGAACTTCGGGTTGTTCAGTTGCCAATTCTTTTCCCTTTCCAACCAGTTAGTTAGAGATCTCAGCAACCAGACTGACTTTTTGTGTAGTTAGGGCTTGAGCTATTTTATCATCCACTTCAATGTTGATGATCTCAGCTTATTCTCTCAAGAAGGTTCTGATCTCTTCAATGGTGGCCATTTGTGCAACTAGTGATGTTGTTGGTGTAAAAGTGATGTTGTTGGTGTAAAAGACCTGATGAAGGATGAGGTAAAAGGATTAGGATGTGTATGAGGCAAGATAGAATGTAGGATAGTATATAAGGTAAGTATATGAGCTAAGTTTGGTATTGTGTTTAGGATTTGACTTTTCAACTTTCAATAAGGCTAAAGGTCTTTTTAAGAACTTTTAAAACAAGTTGATGAATTTTTTATTCTTTAATTGTGGTTTATATATTCAAACATGAATGCACAACATCACACTAAACATTTAAAAATTTGTGATAGACCTTCAGCTCTTATCACATTTTTAAAAGTTGTCACTCTTAGAATTTCCTTTTTGCAAAGCTATCTTAGGCCTCAAACGAACACTATATGCAAAAGATAGATCAAAATTTGCCTATTCACACCATCTGTTGCCCAAGCAGCCCATATGCACCGGTCAAAGTTCCGATGGTGTTCTCTCTCTCTAAACCAAGATGTTCAACTGTATGTTTCAAGACTTTCCGACAATCTGATATTAAAAATAAGGGGTAATTACTATTGGGTCCCTGAGGTTTGGCCTAATAGACTCGGAGGTCCCTCTATTTTCAAAATTGTATCAATTAGTCCCTAACTTTTTAATAATAGACTCTCAGGTCCTTCCGTCCACTTTGACCGTTAGTCAACGGTCAAAGTCAACGTTTTTTTTTCAAAATAACAAAACTACCCTTTGGTTTATTTGAATCGAACCATCCTAATTATTAAATCAAACCTGTGGATCCCACTTACTATAAAAATGAAAAACAACCACACCAAGACTCGAAATAGGGACCTTTAGCAAGTAGCATGCATGATAACCAACTACACCAAAACACCTTTAGTATACTAAACTGACGTGATAGGATTTTATTCTGTAAGGCACAACCATTCACCTTTTATGACTATAACAATTATCTATTCTTTCAATTAAGATTTTATTAAATAATTTCATATTTATTTTTTTATCATCCTAGACAAGTCTGAAGGTTAGAAGAAAAAGTTTAACTTTTCCGAAAAATTTAAAAAAAGTTTACAGAAAATTGAGTGTTTATTTGGAGAAATTAACAAAAATTAGAAAACTCATATTTTTTATTTACAGAAATTAATAAATATTAGAAAACTCATATTTCTAATTCAAAGAAATGAAATATTTATTTTTGGCCTAATGTACTCTGGGGTATTTCTATTTTTGGAAATTGTATCATCGTGTCTCTAACGTTTGGAATAATAGACTCTCAGGTCCTTCCGTCCAAAAATGGCGTTAGTCAACAGAAAAAGTCAACGATTTTTTTCTCCAATAAATATTTCATTTCCTTAAATTAGAAATATGAGTTTTCTAATATTTGTTAATTTCTGCAAATAAAAAATATGAGTTTTCTAATTTTTGTTAATTTCTCCAAATAAACACTCAATTTT
>CANUEY010084090.1:0-26381 GCA_948099555.1 Croton setiger
TTATTTTTGTTCAATGATTGTGTGAAAATTGTGCGTGACTATATTTTTGTTGAATTGTGAGTGACTATATTTTTGTTGAATTTCGGATGACTATATTGGTTGAAGGGTTTAAGTTTTCAAATCTGAAATTGTTATTGAATGCCTGATTATTGAAGACTGAAATCGTAGACAAATGTTGTTTAGTATTTTGAATTGAAATTTTCACTGCAATCCTAGACAAACTTTAACTGAATTTGCAAATTATTACTGAATACCAAAAAAGCTTTACACTTATATTATTTGTTTACTATTTCCTTCCTTGCATTGTGATTATATTTTTATGAGTCTAGTTCTGAAATCGAAATCCAACTGGAACTGAAATAAGTTAGATGACCTAGACCTAAAACTACCTAGTTTTGAACTAAACCTAGCCTAACATCACCGTCATATTTTCCCTCCTCCACAATCCCACAATCTGAAACTAAACTAAGAATGAAAACCTTAACACCCGCTGCCCATAACTGCTTCTGCTTTATCTTCAACCTTCTGTCGCCGGAAGCTTCTTCCATCAACAGGTAAGCTTCTTCTTCTCCTATGTTTTTTTTTTTTTTTTTTTTTTTTTTTTCCTGGGGACTATAGTGTTTGCAGACGATTTGAGGCTTTGAAGGTAATCTCTAATTCTCCTTTCTCGCTTTCAGTAATCTGATCTTGGGTGGTGGTTTCATTTTGTTCCTGATTCTGATAGTAGGATTGATGATTTGATGATGCTATTGTGTTATGAGTTTATATGAATCGATTTTCTATTCTCTAAATTTTCTGTTTTCCGAAAATACTCAAATTGTGACTGTCTTGTTCTGTTTTCGGACTCAAACGTCACGCCTGTTCGTTCCATTTCCTTAACTTTGATTTCCAAAACCCCATTTGATATATTTCTTGTTTTGTTCGGGTAAAGCTCAAAATCTGATTTGTTAAACCATCAAAAACCACCTCACGTTTCTGCATTGATTCTGTTTCTGCATTACTCGCTAATTAAGATTTCAAATTCGTTTTTGCGTCATTTTCCAGTTCAGTTTTCGTTTTCAGTTCCAATCATTTTATAAACTCTGTTTTCGGTAATCATAAAACAGCTGGTGATGCTATTTTGAGGTTAGCTGGAGTTGTTGAACATGGAATGTTTCTTGATATGGCAACTACTGTTATTGTTGCTGGTGAACTTGGAATCACCATCAAAAACAAGAACAAAGAGATTGACATGGAAACTGGTATTTAACAGAAACAAAACAAGAAAAAGAGTGTTTTTGTTTTTGTTTTTTTGGATGATTACAACTGAAATTTGGGAACAGTTCTATTGACAACATTTGTGGAGAGAGATCATCTCTATTTAGTTTTGGTTTAAAACTTGTGGGATGGAAAATCTGCAGGTTTGCAGATTTTTGGATAAATGAAATGTAAGCAGTTTAACAATTAAACTTAATTTGTTTAAGCTGCAATCTTATTTTCTGTTTAATATACAAATTCTCTTTTTATTAAATTTTTTTTCGAGGAAAATTCTGTTTGCTTGATTCGTTAACTTGTTTTTTCTTTTGTTAGGCTTAATCTTGTTTGTTAAATGTTGATGAATGATGGTTTGCTTCTTTTAATCTTATGTAATGTTCTTTTACAAGAGGGGGAAATTCATATTTGATTGATATGATATTATACAAATTATAAACTTTGATTCTTTTCCCGGAACCTTGTTGTTTTTGATATTGGAGGTTCTAGTAGTTCAAGGCCAAGTGGAGGATTGCAATTAATTGATGAAGATGAGTTAGAGCTTGAGGTGGAAGCTAATAAGAGTAACAATGATTATGATGTTGAGGTGGGGCCATTAGAGTACGATTCCGAGTAGTTACTACTTATCTAGTAGTATTTTTTTAGACTTTTAGTTTAGTTTCATGTTTTTTTTTGCTCATGAACTATATTTGTTGTTGATTTTCATTTTTTTAGCTTATTTTTACTTTATACATGAAATTTATTATTATATATATTCAACTTTATATTCCGGCGCCTTTGTAAAAAATGCACCATCAGGCCCTCGCCTCTCGCCTTAAAGGCAAGGCGAGATCCTCTCGCCTCGATGGCGCCTCTCGCCTTAGTAACACTGAATGTAACATTTCTTGTCATCTTTTGTTGATTTTATGTGACATTATTGGTGATATAATTATGAAAAAAAAAAAAATAACAGGTGTGAAAAATGAAGAACTGCCAAATTTTTATGTCGAAGTATTAAACTAGGTGCCGTGTAAAGTGCGAACTAATTAAACACGAACACAGAAGATAGAGAACGTATAAGAAGCGAAAAGTGAGCAATGGGAGACAGGAGCTCCGTAACAGTTACAGAGGATGAATTGCTTCTCAAGAGTTTCTTTGCCGAAGTCAGTGAAGTTGAGAGAGATAATGAAGTCCTCAGGTCTCTTTCTTTATCCCTCCTGTTTGTTTGGAAATTTTATACTTTTTGTGTGTTATCCTGTTGTTTGTATGCATTGCAAGCAATGGCTTTCGTTTTTTTTTTTTAAGGAAAATGGCTTTCGTAATTAGGTTTTCCATCATGTGAATACCAGAGTCCAGCAGTTTGAATTCCTTATGTATTTTTTTTTATTCATAAAATTGGGTATAAAATATTTGTTAATATTTTATTTATTCATATTTTTTTTTATTCATCTTTGAAATGGGATTTATCTCTTATGCGGGTAATGAGTATGACCATGATATTGCAACCACATAACATGCATATTTGATGCGAAGGGTTTCCTCCTCTGATGAATATTTATGAAATCATTTTATTTTCATTGTTCTACCTAAATAAGAAAGTACACTTTTTTTTTGAAAAGTACAATTGTGGGCTAGTGCTTGCTGTCATTTTATTTTGAGTTTTATCCTTGGAGTGATGGAATGGATTTTAAACCATTGACCAATCCATTGATGCATGAGTACGGGGCTCACCAGAATTTTAACAAACTGAATGGGAAAGAGAAGGAGAGAGAGATGAGAGTAACTTAAGAAAACCTTTAATTCAATATTTACTTTTCTGAATTTAAAAAGTCTCAATGATGCAGTAACTAATTTGCAGTTAACAAGGTGTTTGATTTTTATTTTAGGAAAATAAATGATGAAATCTTGAATCTTCCATGCTTCACTTTTTTGTTTTTCATCAAAATATTTATGCATTCTTCTCTTGGAGTTTTCTTTTACTATTGAAATAGATTTTTAGCATCCAAAAAATTGTTCTCTTTATCCTCTTCAATTTTCAACAAATTGCATTCCTATAGTAGGATCAATAATGTTCTTTTCAGAGATCTTAGCAATTTTAAAGTTCTTATAAAATTATAGATGCTTGAATAGTTATTATGGTCTTTCAAGACAAGTTTACTTTATTATCTTCTAATGAAGCTATTGTTGCTGTGGAATTATTTCTAAATTATAGGATCCTTTCATGCTTCAAGTTAAACCCATTTGAATATATGAATCTTCCATTTGATGCATCTCCTGAGGATGTAAAGAAGCAGTATCGTAAGGTATTTTTATCTGCAAATGAGATTGAATCAATTCTTATATTCTTTGGTTACCTTCTTATCATTGTTACTTCTACAACCTATTCACATGCCTTTTTCTGCTTGTAGTTATCTTTGCTTGTTCATCCTGACAAGTGCAAGCATCCACAAGCAAAAGAGGCCTTTTCTGGTAAATCACTGCCTAGAGGCTAATGCTATCCCCTGTTTTTGAAGTCTCAGATTGAAAGTATTGTTTTATTGAGAATTGAGATGTCAACCCCTTATATTGGTTCCGATTGAGTGCATTGAACCTACAAAATAAAATGATGCCTATTAGATTCACTTTAGCCATCTAATTTTTGGACTGCTTGTTTTCTGGTACCAGCTTTTTTGGTCAATTTTAATGTTAGGCATGCATCTGAATATACAATTGCTGATACTTGAAGATGAATCCCTATCTTACACAGTATTAGTGTATTATATTAGTTAGCACCTCTAATTACAAAGTTAACCAGGCATATAGCTGCAAGATGTGTCTACAATTTTTCCACTAAATCGATTCTCACCTTAATCTTGTGAATATTATAATAACATTAGTATTAACTTTTTCAATAAATAAGGGACCTTTGTTTTAAAAAGAATTAGAAAGAAATATATCAAACACATCAAATTTTTGAAGTGCGGTTTTACTTTTCATCTTCTTTTCCTCCTTGGCCCTTGCACTTTCCAGCTCTGTTATTCTCTACTGAAACACAAAGTATGTATCAAAGACAAACGTAACAATCAAGAATTTTAATGGACAACCATAACTATTTCCATACAAATAGGATGGAATCATGCCGAACCTCAATTGTTATATTTTGGTTTTAATAAAAGAAAATCATTAATGTATGGAAAGGGACTATGTTATGGTCCCAGGTTTGGATATAGTTATGAGTATGTCTGAATTTGGGATTTGATAGATAGAATTGTGGCTCATTCAGAGGGAACCCAAGAATCTCTTACAGCTCGTTAGAGAGAACTCAATGATCTCTGAGTAGAATTTTCTTCTGCTTACATCTTCTTGATTAAAATTCTGCTTACATCTTTCCTTAACTCACATCCTTGAACAACTAAAAGTGAGTATAGAAGTTATGCACTACCCACTAATAACAACCCATTACAATAGGCCCCCCCCCCTCCTCCTCCTCCTCCTCCTCCTCCTCCTCCTCTTCTCTCTCTCCCCCGCACCATACAATGGTAAGCGCAAAGGAGCTAGTTTGACTACTAATATTTTGAAGGAAATAAAATCTCTCATCTTCTATTATATTATTGCTGCAAATAAGGAGCTATTTGGTGACTCCTTAATGCAATTGAGTAGTTTTACGCCTCTACATTTAACTACAATTCCAGTATTAAATGGCTCTTCTGATCCTCCTTCTTCATCACGCTTTAATTGGTTCTGCCTTTTCCCTTTCCCTTTAATGAAAAGTATGATGCTAGGCAATGTCTTGGTTCCAACTTTGGTCACAAAGAATGTTGCACTCTCTGCATCTAGCTCCATGAACTTGGTATCAACATGACTTGCATTTACTGCATCTAGCAATTCTGGACTTGTTTCTTTGGATGTTGTGGGATGATCTCTCTTCGTTGGTGCTGGTGGATTCTTAGAACCAGCTAGGACAGTAGCAAGGGCTTCCAACTGAGAAATAAATGTATCATGCCATGCTCTCTTTGCAGCTTGATCCTCAAGGAACAAGTTAATAATTTTTTCAAGTTTTTTGTTGGATGGAATCACCCAAAACTATTGGCTCTGATACTGAACGTTATGGTCCTAGGTTTGGACCTAGTTATGGGTATGTTTTGATGATAGAATTTGGGCTCATTAAGCGAGAATCCAAGAAACTTGGGAATCAATTTTTGTTCTCGTCAATGT
Source organism: Croton setiger (assembly GCA_948099555.1). Classification (NCBI taxonomy): domain Eukaryota; kingdom Viridiplantae; phylum Streptophyta; class Magnoliopsida; order Malpighiales; family Euphorbiaceae; genus Croton; species Croton setiger. The sequence continues at coordinate 5,425 of CANUEY010084090.1, forward strand.
TGTAAAAGGCGTTTGAGGCGCTGAGGTGGGAGAGGCGAGGGGTCATCACCTTTTTGCCGGACGCGTAGCTTTTCTGACTTAGGCGAACCAAGCGATGAGGCGTTGCCTTATTGAAAAAGGCAGATTAACTGAAAGTTTGTTGGGTCCAGCTGTTTTAAAAAAAAAAAGAAAAAAAAAACTAGTTACGGTTTAGGCTTTAGCAGTAGAAAACGTGAAAACATAAACAAAGAGAGAGACATCCCCTGCTCCTCTTTTGAAGAAAAAACCCTAGAAAGGAGTAGGAGGAGGCAGAAGTACTTACATGTTTCTCTCTGTTTTTTTTTCCCCCTAATCGTATTGGAGGTTCTAGTTCAAGGCCAAGTGGATGATTGCAATTAATTGATGAAGATGAGGAAGAGCTTGAGGTGGAAGCTAATAAGAGTAACAATGATGATGATGATGATGATGATTTGGGGCCATTAGAGTTCAATTCCGAGTAGTTACTAATCTATAATAATTTTTAGATTTTTTGTTTAGTTTCATTTTTTTTAACGAACAATATTTGTTGTTTACTTTCATGCTTTACTTAATGGACAATATTTGATGTTTGTTTTTACTTTATACATGTAATTTATGGTTATATATATACAACTTTATATTCCGGCACCTTTGTGAAAAAGGCACCGTCAGGCTCTCACCTCTTGCCCTTAAAGGCAAGGCGAGAATCTCTCACCTTGACAACACTGGTTCTTGCTGTCCTGAGCATAACCTACTAAGAACTCCTTATATTTGACCAAGGTGTTGTATGCATCCCCTTTTCAATGGCATAATAGAAGGGGTAGCAATTTTAGAGATTCTATGTCTGAAAACTGAATTATAATCGTTATACTGATTGTTGTATAATATAATTATGCACACTATGTTACCTTGGGTATGGATTGCATTGGCATATGGAATGAGAACAGTAATGCTGAAATGTCCTTGTGTAGAATTTGGTACTGTGAGGGTGGGTATTTTTCAGATTGTTTAGTGGGATAAAATAGCCAGTTCTTTATGCTTTAATGAAAAATGTGTTCAAGGGAACTTAATGTTAGTTTGTAATGAAACATTACATTTAGTAGGAGTTTGGCATAGGGTTAACAATTTGAGGATTTGTAATTACTGTAGTAATGCTTAGAGGGTGTAACAAATATTTATTTGTGTAGTAGTTAAAAAAATATAAAAAACGTAAATGAGATAAATAGAAAGTCTTATACTCCCTATTTTTCAATATTAGTTGTTTAACAGGTGTCACCACATGAATTAAGTAGAGTAAGAATAAAAATTCTTAATTCTATTGAAACTGGAATGAGGCTTAAGTGTTTGGCAATTAACATTAGTGTTATTGTAAACATATAGAGAATAAATTAGGAAAATAATTAATGTAGCACTGGAAATCTAAAGTGACATCTAACTATAAACAAGAAAAAATGACCTCTTAAGTGACAATTATAAACAAAGGGAATTTTTTTCCTTAGCCTCCTGGTAACTTAGTCTCCTCTAGGTTAAAAGTTCTATGATTTTAAAAGTTGAAAAATGCTTGTTGGGTTAGAAATTTACGCCTTAAATGCATCCAAATAATTGTTAATCTTATAATTTTTAACTCCTAACCTCCATTCCCCAAATGCATAGCATTAATGCATAAGAAGATTAATTTATGAAATTGACTTATTTTTCCTGGTATTTGAGGAATATAGTCAGTGAGTTATTTTATGTTTTTTGGATTATTTGGACCAGTTATCACTATACATTAGATTATAGACACTGTCTCCAGTATATTCACTGTAGAAGTAAATTGAATGGTTCACTTATGTTCAATTGTTGAAATTCTTGACAGCATTGGCAAAGGCCCAGCAACTTCTACTTGATCAACAAGAAAGAGATTATATTCTTAGTCAGGTTAATGCAGCAAAAGGTTAGTTCCAAAATTGCAATTCCGTTTTCCCTTTTCTGCCGAGCTGTACTTTTTAAAAATAATTGTGCGACTTCAATTCAATTATCTTAAAAATTAGGGAATGTTGACAGGGTTGTTTCTTATAGTTCACTATGTATATTCCATATCCACGCCATTCTTGATGTTAAATATTTTTTGTTTGTCCTTCACATATCATGAGTCATTGCTGATCATTTTAGGGGAAGTTATGATTTCATGCCTGGGTTGAGTAAACTTACTAGTTAGTCCTTACATTTTCTGTATAACTCATCCTCGTGTTTACAAATGTTGGACCGATTAATTCTTTTGTCTGACTTGATCTTTCTGTTAAATTGACTTTTTAAGGCAAAGTTGCTCACAAAGTACACAAAAAAGCATGATTTTTGAATTTGTTTTCCATTGTTTTTTATGGAAATTGTCCATTATTTTCGTTTTCCTTAGAGTTAAATCACTTTTTCTTTTTTAAATCTGGATTAGGACATCTTTGATGTGAATAATAGGTGTGCCCCTTAATCACTTATATATTAGAAGCTAAAATAGGAACTTGTCCAAATGTATCATAGGTAGTAGAGTGGATCGCAGTTAGCCTCCAGAACTAAATATTGGCAGCCAGGTAGAGAGAAAGAGTGGTGGAAAGTGGTGAGGAAGAAGGGATAGAGAAGGAAGCAGAGAGGCTGAAGATGGGTAACGGAAGATATTAAAATTTTCAAAATTAATATTATATTTCTCACACTAATATATAAGTTAGTCAAGGGCAAAGGTTCAATTATTCAAGATGTGATTTCTTTCGGTCATTTCGCCTTTATTTGTGTGGAATTTATATTTATTGTTGGCAGGATGTGCACATCTTACCAGCTTCTCACTGCATTTTGGGTTTTAGCTGTTCATATGTTGTCTTTTTTTAATACACCTAATCGACTAAGATAAGTGCTTATGGTTATTATAAAATAAACTGCAGAAGAACTGCTGTCAAAGAGGAGGAAGCAGCTGAAGAAAGATACAGCTAGTAAAATAAAATCTTTGGTTGATGAGGTATTTCTCTTCAATTCATTTTGCATTGGTTTTCACATCTTAATGAGTTAGTGCTGCCATGGTACCACGACTCCATCAAAAATGCTTTCACTTTATGGTCAATGTTTTTATACCTTAAGTTGTTAATGTAAGAGTTCATACCCAAAATAGGAGGAAGAATATCATCTGGAACTCTTAGCTTTTTGGTTTAATATTTACTTGGATCTTTTTTTTTTTCCCACATATACTTCCAGAGTTTCTTCAATTTTGGCATCAGTCATTCTAACTTGAACTAGAATTTTCAAAACTGCAATTAGGTGTGATTTTAAATGAATTGAAAATTCTAACTTGGGTTAAGGGAAGCTGTGGGCTAAAGTACTTGAACTAAACATTTTAACTAATACTTTCCCTGTTAAACTTTTAAGTGAGACTCAGAGATTATATATGAACTCAAATTGTTAAGCCAGGTTAGGAAGAAATAACTAACTCCAGGTTTTATACTTTCAAGAGTGGACAAACTTAGAGTCAAATAGATTTTATACTTACTCGAAGGAGGGATAAGAGTACGTGTAAGGATTGTAAAGTCATTCCTGGTTAAACATTGACAGCTCAACATAGGATTGTTGTTTTAGATTTCATGAACAAAAGCATATGGTATAAGGGAAATATAACATTGGAACCAAGGATATGGTGGTGGAAATTAAGAGAACCCAAGTTACTTTTAAGGAAGAGTTGTTAAGAGGGGATATTTGGGTCCTACAAGCAAGTTCAGAAGACTTGTGGAAGAAGATGAAAGCATGCTTTAAGAAAGTTGCAAGTAAAGTGCTTGGGGTCTCTAAAGGGTCAAGGCCTCAACCACAAGATGCATGGTGGTAGAATGAGGAGGTTCAAAAGGCTACTAAGGCTAAGAGAGAATGGTTTGAAAAACTACCAAATGCGACAAACAATGAGGCCTTTTAGGAATATAAGAGGGCTAAGAAAGAAGCAACGAAGGCAGTGAGTGAGGCTCGGGGTAGAGCATTAGAAGGATTATTATCAATAGTTGGGTACTAAAGAGGGACAGAAGGGTATTTATAAGCTTGCAAAGTTGAGAGAGGAAAAAGTAGATACTTAAGCCAAGTCAAATGTATAAAGGATGAAACCTAGCAGGTGTTGACAGGAGATGGTGAGATTAAGGAGAGGTGGAAAGCCTATTTTGATCAACTATTTAACTCGGAACATGAACAAGATTTTCAAGACCTCTTTGCGACAAATGGATACATCAGATGCTCTAGGCGTATTATGTATAATGAAGTAAGAGAAGCCTTGAAACATATGAAAGTTGGTAAGGCATGTGGCCCGGATGGTATTCCTATAAAGGTTTGGAAGAGGCTTGGGGAGATAGGAGTTACCTAGTTAACCAAACTCTTTAATGCTATTTTGAAAGGACGTAAGATGCCAAATGCCTAGAGAAAAAGCACCCTGATACCAATATATAAGAATATAAGAATATGCATCCACTAGTGTGAAAACACTGGGAGGGGATGCTGAGCTTTCCCGATTATCGTTGGATTGCATCAAGGTTCAGCCATGAGTGCATATTTGTTTACCCTGGTTATGGACAAGCTAACCGGGAGCATACAGGACGATGTCCCTTGGTGCATGTTACTTGCAGATGACATTTTGTTAATTGATGAAACCAGTATTGGAGTTGACCTTGAAGTGTGGAGGAAAAACCCTAGAAGACGAGGGTTTTAAAGTAGCAGCAAAACGGAATATATGCACTGTGAGTTCAGTTTAAGGAAGAAGCAAGAACGAGAGGTCAAGTTGGATGGAACGTTGGTCCTTAAAACCAAGTAGTTTAAATGTTTGGGTTCCGGTATTTCAGAACGAAGGCCATATAGATGAAGATGTGACCCACAAAGTACAAGTAGGGCGGATGAAGTGGAAAGTGCATCAGGGGTCTTATGTGACAAGAAATACTTTTAAAGGTGAAAGGTAAAATTTTGTAGGACAGTAGTTTGACCAGCGATGCTCTATCGGAGTGAGTGTTTGGCACACGGGGCAACATCTCCGTAAGATGAATGTGGCAGAAATGAGGATTTTAAGATGGATATGTGGCCATACCAGACTGGAAAAAATTAAAAATGAACATATTCGACAAAAGGTCCAAGTGGTGGAGGTTAGTGATAAGGTGAGAGAAGGCAGACTTAGATGATAATGGGCATGTGTTACAGAGACCTCATGCGGCTGTCGTGGAAGACCTAAGACGGTTTGGAAGGAAGTGATAGCTGGAGATTTGAGGGTCTTAGATATCGATGCAGATTTGATTAACAGACTTGAACGGAGACATAAAATCCGTGTCATGGAAGGTGCCTAAGGCTAGGGATATCTGTTATCGTTGTTTTTTGAGCTTAGTGTTGAGGATCCATATAGCCAACCCCAACTTGTTTGGGACTAAGGCTTATTGTTGTTGTTGCTGTCATGCTTGGAGTGGGGAGAAACTTAAGTTCCAAAGTTTGCTCAAGCAAAATTATCATTTGTTCATTGGATTTAATTGATGGGTGCAGTAGCTGGTCTGAGATCTAGACATTGAAATTGAAACAATCTTAAAAGTTGATGCAAGACTTTGATACGAAAAACAGAGATCATCATTCTATTTGATGCATCTCGGAAATAATTTTTTTGAATATCCATTATTTTTTAATGTTTTTTTCGTTTTACTTGAATGAGTTTGATGCTCCTCCTGGCCTCTTGAATGTAAATATAATCATAATATTTATTAAAACACATGCAAGCTCAGACATATATGATCATTTCTGTATTTATGTATTAATTGGTTGTCTTCAACACTATAATAGCTTCATGAAATTAACCATGTTTTCTGTATATGACTTAAACTAAAGAATATGTCTGACTTTTATGGATTTGAATCAGGGAAAATATGAAAAGCAATATGAGCGGTCTGAAGAGTTTCAGCGGGAACTCAAATTGAAGGTTCGAGAAATATTAACTGAACAAGAATGGCGAAGGAGAAAAATGCAGATGAGGGTAATTATTTACTGTTTGCTAGCTGTTCTATTTAATATTTCTTTACTTATGATGCCTATTGTTTGTGTTGTATTATTAGATATCAGAGGAGGAAGGTAGATTGAAGAAGGATGAAGAAGAACAGAAGGAGGTATGGAAGAGGAAGCGTGAGCATGAGGAGCAGTGGGAAGAAACAAGAGAAAAGAGGGTTTGTCTCTGTCACAATTTTTTTCAGTTTATCAGTTATATAGTCATAAACTTTAAATCTTTACTTAACATGTGCGTTCTTGGCTGGTGCTAATAAATATCTGATTAACTAGTTTCTTGATTTGTTCCACTTAGTTAATATTTCCAATTGATCACAGGTTTCAAGCTGGAGGGATTATATGAAGACTGGGAAAAAGGTAATACTCTAATGATTTTGGGCTAACAACGTTCTTTTAGTGTGATGTTGATTCAGAAAATCCCAAATGTCGCATTTATATGGGAAATGAAACTAGCATGTGATTTTCTTTGAGAATTAATGTCTCTGACAATGTCTGAAGTCTTGACATGGAAGACATTTCGATTTCTTAGTGTTGCTACTTCACGTTATTATTGTCTATTAGGATGACATTTGTGTGGAACCTAATCTTCTCACATCTGTTATATTTTGTGGAAATTACTGATACCTCGAACCAAGTTTTATGGATTTTCTGAATCATTTGTTCCCTGTTTCTGAAAAGGGAAAAGAAAACCCTTAATTTCCTAAAAAACCTGTGCAGGGTAAAAAGGGAGAAATGCGACCTCCAAAACTTAAGACAGAGGATCCCAACAAATCTTATGTTCAAAGGCCTGTAAAGCGAGCTTAAGTCTATGTGTGAGAACTAAATTTCTTGGTACCTCAAGGAGGGTTTTGTGGATATTAAAAGCAAGCATTGGGTTCATTGCATGTCTTACCAGCACTGCAGCGAAGGCAATTACAATTTGATAATACTCATTTCATTTTGTTATGCCTATTTAGCAAGCTGAAACCCTTTAAGGGTTCCTACTACTTAAATCAGGTACAGCAGTTAAATTAGGCTGTATCATACTTTTAGTATATGTATTTTCCAGTTCTACTCGGCTGCTGCTATTGCACTTGATCTATGTTATGTATTATCGATGAAGCATATGGGTGGCAACACAATTGCTCAAGGGCTTTGAAAAAAAAGAAAAAAACACACAAGGGGGGCGGAAATCGTATTCTTTTATTATTATTAGTATTACCCATTTCATCGTTTATCTCAAATAACATCAAATTGTTGCAATATGTTATAGGTGTCTTGTTGATTAATCCGATTAACCATGAATTTAGTGGTGGGATGAGACGTTTCATATCACTTATTACAAATAATCTCAGATTATTTGTAAAACTAGCTGTTTCAGAAGAGTTTAGGTATTCAAGTAATTGTTGCTTATAAAATGTTAAAAATTTAACATTAACATGGTTAGTCTTTGTAAAAGGCTTTCTAAATGTTAAAAAATTTAACATTAACATGATTAGTCTTTGTAAAAGGCAAGTTATTTGGGAACGAAAGCTAGAGTATTGTTATTCTAATTCACTTGGTAGAGTATTGGCATTTTAGGCTAAAGGTTTACTATATTACAAAAAATAACATATAGTACTAGCAACAAATACAATGTTTCTAAAGTTACTGTCTTACATAATTATTGTAGTTTTTAGTGTTCAAACTGAGTTATTTCAAAATTTATTGCCTTGCTGAACATAATCATAGTGTAAATGTTAATCACTTTGATTAAGTATGAACTTAGTGGCTGAATATTAATAAATCGGTCGAAAACTGTATTTCGTGCTTGATGCTTTATTTTTTTTTTCAAAATTATTATAAGTTTTTATAATAATAGTAGTAGTAGTAAAATCAATCAAAACTTAAATAAAACTTCAAAAAAATTTGTAAAAATAGTAAAATCAAATACTGTGCAGGAGATGATAAACTTCATAATTCTTTCTTTTCTTTCTTTTCCTTTTTTTTTTTTATTTTTTCATTTTTAAACATAAATTCCATTTTTTTTATCCCTTCTTTTTTTTTTTAACTTCTTATTTGATTCCATCTCTTACTCTGTTTTTATCTATGTTACCATCCTTAAGGCGTGTATTACGTTAAAAAAACGCTAATTCTTTTTTATATATATTCCTAATTTTTCTGATTGTCTCCGCTCCGGGCTGACCGGTGCCTCCAACCTAGCTAAAGCCCAGGGGTTTGACAATAGGAACCAGAGTTTCTCTTAGCGTAGGATGCAACACACAGGATTACTGGTCCTTTAAATCCCCTAAACCACCGTCCATTTCTTCCAGAATCAAAATCGTGCGGCCGCTGTTCCCCCTTTCTACATTTTCAAATCTTTTGCTGCGATCTGTCACGCTAATAACGTTGCAATCGCCGGCGGCCCCAAAACATATTCTATCTAGTATCCATCTTCTTTTGGAGCTCTTTCAAAATGCCTTGCGAGTTTTTCTTTCATTAAAGACTGGTACTTTCTTCCAGTCACTGGCACGATATAACAAGCATGATGTATTGAATATTGCCATGGATTTGAGCATGCAAACATCTTCTAAACTTGTCGGTGGGACCAGGACACGGTCAGATTGCAAAGGTACGACATTTTATGTGTGGAATTGAATAATTTCGAGTTTCGCCTGTTTTTAGGGTTTAACTTAGAAAAGCAAAAAGAATATGTTATGTAATAATCTCTGATTGAAAGCAGTCCTGAAGTAAATTTTATACTTTGCAGTGAAATCCAAACTCTATAAAAATCTCGGATCATGTGTTCTGTCCGGAAACCATAGAAATGTTTTCTGAGAACATGATTTGCATTGGAAAAGAGTTACCGAAAAGGTACACGATTTTACATGAAATTAGTACCATTTGAAATATAATTTTGGCAATTTGACATATTACGAAATTTGCATACTCATGTTACATATTTAAAAATTTTCTGAAACTAATAGAAGCCATCAAGAGAAAATATAAGTTATATATGTGTGTATGCGTCCCCATACCCGCCCATTCTAAAGTTATATAAATTTTGGCCATGTTCCGCGAGAGTGGTTGAGCTCTGTATGAATGGTTGATTACTGTTTGCAAAACATTAATCAAACTTCCTTTAGCTCTGTATGAAGTATTAAACTTTAGATAATTTAACCAAACTTCCTTTTTCTGTATGAAGTATTAAACTTTAGATAATTTGGTGTATTTAGTGATGCGGACTGCTGAATTGTACAGTTGGACAGCAACTTTGAAATTAACCAATAAAAAATAGCCATTCGTCGCTTACTTGGCTTGGCTACCCAACAGCTGACTTGATCTACCCCTGCCCAAAAGATGATCATGTCCCCTTCTTACTAAGCCATATGAAAATGGACCTTCCTAAAAGCAAGAAAGGAAAGATGGAGGTTCAGCAGACCTTTAATACTAAAAACAATCTTGGAAACCACAAGCACTATTCATTGAATACAAGCTCCAGCCAACACTTATGTCAAGTTTTCGAATTGAGAAATGTCTAAATAGGAAGAAGACAACAAACTCAAAAACTACCCAAAATCCATTTTTGAAGCCCATAACCCAAACACAGAGTACAAAGTTATGGGCATTCCTCGCTATAAAATCAAGAACAACCTTGAAGATTATAATTTCATTTGAAAAACTGGTAACATCATTAAAAGTCCCTAAAAATTCAATTAGACATGAAAATAAATGTCCATAAGCAGCAGACCAAAATTTAAATCTTTCTATGATTGGGAGCAATAATTTTCATTCCCATCAACCTTTCCAACACAAAATGATGCCCTAAAAATTAAATAGGATATCAAAAATCTCCAACTTCTATCCGCCTACAAAAAGAAACAACACAGTCGAGGAGTCTCAGCTTTTGTTACTGTTTAGCTTGTAGAGAATAGAAGAGGCAAGCGATGTTTTCATGTTACTTGCAAGATCTTCTCTTGAGTAATGTTTCAAGGATTTCCAGAACAAAACCGAATCACTTCATTTCCTTAAGGCATTGACTTAGTTCAGCTTCTCAAGCTCGGGCTTGCTCTACCTGAGCTTCAGCTAGGGTGAGGCAGCTTCGAAGGTCAGCTATTACTGGTGTGCTGTTGTCTTTGTCTGCGGTTTCATAAAGTGATTAGGTTGTAGTTGTTTACTTCGGAATAAGAATAGGCAAAATTGTATTTGGGAAAGGATTGATATAGTCAGCTGTTGGGTGTTCAAGTGAGTGACAAATGGCTATTGTTATTGGTTAATTTCAAACTCGTCGTTCGACTGTACATTCTGGCAGTCCACATCACTAAAATACATATCTAAACTTTAACACTTCAGACACCTAATTGAAAAAATTTAGGCGAGACATCAAAATATAAAATTTAGAAAGGTCATACATCAAATTTGTAATTAACCCTTTTTAAACTGAATCCATGTAATGCATTGAATGCACGGGTTGCTAAATCTTTTTTATAGATTGGTAAAGTTATGCTTTAGTATAGGTTTGATATCTTTTTGAGATTACATTCTGGCTATATGTTTGCTTTCAAATATTTGAGGTGTAACCCTCTGTTTTTTCTGAATGGCACTTACTCTTTTTTAGACAGCAAAGCATTCTACAAAAACATCCTATAACAGAAAATGGTCCCATTTTGCACCATGATATGTACCTTTTTCTTTTTGCTCTGTAACCTTGATGTGATTCATTGTACAGGGTTTATTTTAGATTTGTGTAGCTTGCATCATTAATTATCTGAGGATTTGTTATCCGTGTATGTTGCCTGTATTCTTATCTTTTACCGGTTTGTCTAAGCAATGTAGAAATAAGATACGGATGAAATTGATTTGAAATCACTGTTCTTATAAACAGTGAAATTTTGTTCTCCTTTAATGTATTAGTGACCATTTTGGGGTTTATGGTCATAGCTTTACTTGTTGATACAGCTGCTTCAATTATATTCGCATAATATTTAAAGTTTTCTATTTTGCTTTTCCAATTATCATTGTTTGATGATGTTTAGCACAAATACTCTCTGGTTTGTAACTTATCCTATTGTTACGTTACAACTGGGAGTTCTTTTCCTTTTCTGGGAGTTAATTTTCTTTTCTGTTCAGTTTGTTATTCATGAGGCTAAAAAATCTTTTTCCTTCCTCCACATATTGGGAGAACCTGAATATATTTATGCTTATGTTATAGGAAAGTGAGTTGTCCGGATGGCTTGTGCAGAGAAAGATAATGGAAATAGTAGAGAGAGAGGACCTGTTGGAGATAATTGTTTGCTGAAAGGTCCACAGCCTTCTCCAATTGCCAGTGGCTCTCCTGGTGGTGCTGCTGAAACACTGAAGGTGTATCAGGGGAAGGATGCCCTCGCCTATGCCAATATTCTTCGTTCAAGGAACAAATTTGTTGATGCTCTTGCCACTTATGACAGTGTGTTGGAGAAGGATAGTGGGAATGTTGAAGCACACATTGGAAAAGGCATATGCCTGCAGATGCAGAACATGGGAAAACTGGCTTTTGATAGCTTTTCTGAAGCAATTAGACTAGATCCGCACAATGCATGTGCCCTCACACATTGTGGAATATTGTACAAAGATGAGGGTCGGCTGGTGGAGGCTGCTGAGGTATGTTTATGACAACTAATCCATGTTCTTTATCACAAAAATATAAGCAACTAACATGATTTTGTTTATTATGTAGAAAGTTAATTGAATTGAAAGCTTATAACTGTAATGTATCAGTTGCCTTATGCATATATGCTGTTAAGTTGTGTTGTGTTTTGAAAATGATAATTAAAATCTTTTACAAAATGGATTTCCTATAATTTAATTGCAGTTAAGAACAATATCTGATTGTTTATGTTGAAAGTCATGCTAAAGTGCTCATTTTGGGTTGTAACTCGATGTCTCTCTCAAGGCCCTGTGCTTTACTATTTTAATGTGCATGCGTATGAGTATGACTATTCTGAATAAAACAACTTCAGAGTTTTCTAATTCCATCATCGGCAAATTGCATGATCGTAAAACATAGTTCTAGTTTATTTAATTGTATTATTTATCGAGTGTTCTTTTATCCAAAAGCTACCATGGAGTTATCAATGTATATGTATATGTGAAGTTGATCATAAGAGTCAACCAACAATACTTTGCGCAGTTGTATCAGAAAGCTTTGAGAGCAGACTCCTCATATAAACCAGCTGCGGAATGCCTAGCCATTGTATTGACGGACATTGGTACCAGCTTAAAGCTTGCTGGCAATACACAGGAGGGGATTCAGAAGTATTATGAGGCGCTTAAGATTGATGCCCATTATGCGGTAATGTCGTGCCTTTTCTTATTCGGGTAATCCTGCCCAAAGCTTCTGCTTGTTTTTACATTTGCTTTTTAAACATTTCATGGATTGGTATCCTTACCTTCTATTTCTTTCATGCAGCCTGCATATTATAACCTTGGTGTTGTGTATTCTGAAATGATGCAATATGACACTGCTCTAGGTTGCTATGAGAAGGCTGCACTAGAGAGGCCCATGTATGCTGAAGCATACTGCAACATGGGTGTCATCTATAAAAATCGAGGCGAGTTGGAGGCAGCCATAGCTTGTTATGAGAGGTAAAGGCCTTGCAAGGCTTTTCTTTGTTGTCCTTTACATCTGCTGATTCTTTACTTTTCAACATTTTTATTGTTTCAGGTGTCTAGCTGTGTCACCTAACTTTGAGATTGCAAAAAATAATATGGCAATTGCTTTGACAGATTTAGGAACAAAGGTAGCTTTTGTAAAGTTCTCTTTCATCTTAATTTTAGTTCTGTTTCTTGTTTTTAGAATCTTTATGCATAATTTTTTTTTTTCTCCTGAGATTTTTAATGAGATACTTGTGCTATGAGTACCTTTTTTCTCCCTACTACTTGCTTGGTAGAAATCCTTGTATTTGGAATTTTTGCTGGAAGTTCCGTAAATTAGATGAGCCATTTATGAGCTATTCGGAACATGGTTCAATAAAACCTTGTTCGAAAACTGAATGAGCCATGCTCGTGAGATTCTATGCACTTGATCAGGTTCATTTAATTGTATTCGTCCCCGAATTTACATTAATACAGTTTTGCATAAATTAGTTATTGCATGAATTACAAATCAACTATTCACTTCTAAGCTTAACAGGATATTGAAAATTTTAGGAGTAATATAAACCATGCTTTTGAAATGGGTTATCCTTTTAATCCATGAGCTAATTAACCCCCTTTAAGAGGTTAAAACGTTAACCTAGTCCCCCAGATTAACAGGAGATTAGGAAAACATAATATTTTATTTTCCTTCGCTATTTTATATTTTTCAAGAAAATTTAGTCGTTATATTAATGAATTTCTGTTACTCTAACAGCTAAATTTTACAAGAGTAACATTTAATAATTCATTTGTTGACCTGTACCAAACACCTGGGTCTCCACTCCATAAATGCTCGTTTGAGATCGACTCAACCAAATGGCCAAGCTTGAGCTTGGCTCATTTACATTGCTTTACCATATCTGATTTTTGATTCAGTGACATAAATTCAGGTTAAATTGGAGGGGGACATCAATCAAGGCATTGCATATTACAAGAAGGCTTTGTATTACAATTGGCACTATGCTGATGCTATGTATAATCTTGGTGTTGCTTATGGTGAAATGCTGAAGTTTGACATGGTGAGTGACTCTTAAAGAGTTCCACTTGTATGTTTATTTTGCTTGTATATGTTGTTATTTTTTTAGCAACTGCAGAACTTTCTTCTTGTTGTTGGCCAAATAATATAATTATAACTTTCTGTCATGGATCAAAAATCGAAATATCCACCAATTTCACTTTTAGATTGTAATGGGTTTTTTGCATCACTTCTTAGCTAATTAATTTTTATTTGCAGGCAATTGTGTTTTATGAACTTGCTTTCCACTTCAATCCCCATTGTGCTGAGGCTTGCAACAACTTAGGTGTAATATATAAAGACCGTGACAACTTGGATAAAGCTGTGGAGTGTTATCAAGTAATTTGTGATACCTATGCAGTACTTGAAGCCTCATTTCTGAGTTTTGCCATACCTATCATATTTATCGTCAATGTTATCATCACTTTTACAGATGGCTTTATCAATCAAACCGAACTTCTCTCAGTCTTTGAACAACCTTGGTGTTGTCTACACAGTTCAGGTCGGCATAAAGTAATACTGAAGGTATTGAAATGATGATATACGTAATTCAGCTAATAAATGCAACTTTTCTATTGGCAGGGGAAAATGGATGCTGCAGCGAGTATGATTGAAAAAGCTATCGTTGCAAATTCGACATATGCTGAAGCATATAATAATCTAGGTCTCTCTTCAATTTGCTCCAAAATACCATCTTATACTAATGCGTCACTGTTACACTTTCCATTCTCAGCTTGGTAGATTCTTTTTATTGTCTTTTGGTTTCTCTTGACATTAGAGTATGAATTTTCTCATCTTGAATCACTCTCTGCCTTGCCCACTTCATTTTCTTTTTTTTTTCTCCCCTTAAACTGTATTTTTGCATGTCCGCTTTGGTAGGGGTCCTTTACAGAGATGCTGGCAAGATAGTGATGGCCATTAATGCTTATGAGCAATGCCTTAAGATAGATCCTGATTCTCGCAATGCAGGCCAGGTACTTGTCTTTCTTTTTCATAAATTTTTGTAGTGAAATCAAGTGTTCATTGTGTTCTGTTTAATTTTAATGATTTGGCCTTTTAGTTCCTTATTTTTATGGATGAGGCTTTAGTTTTATCTTATAGAAAATGACTAAAAACTTAAACAAAGATTATCTACTTGAAGTAGAGTACAAAGACGATAAATATTGGGTGTTAAGAATTCAACATGTTTTTTTCTTCGGTTTTAATCAAGAATTCCATTTCTAGAAATCACTTAGGAAATGCTAAGGGGTTTTTTCATGGAAGCATTATTCAGCTATCATATATATCTCAACATTTGTTAAAAGGCTTGAATAGTAGAGGATGTGCTAAGTTTGGCTTATTTCTATTTTTTCAATGGTTTCTCAGGAAATAAATCGTCAGTTGACTTGATCAACAAATAATGTTTCTTTCACATGTTGTTTGCCTTAATAATTTTTTTAGTATCTGGATAAACCTTAGGTATTGTCACAATTTATAATAGAGTGACTGGATATTTGCTATTATTGTTCTTTGTTTTGTTGTTGTCAAATACCCTCTTTATGAATCAATACTGCTTCTCATGCATATTTATGAATTTGCTTCTGCAGAATCGTTTGCTTGCAATGAACTACATTAATGAAGGGCATGATGATAAGCTTTTCGAGGCTCACAGGTCTTATATAACTTGGATAAGATGGATATGGCTTTTTTTTTTCCATTCCTTTCATTTTATGTCTCCTTTCTATTGTTGACCCAAAATGAAACTCATAATGATTGCATCCTCTTTTAATCACATGACAAGTAAAAGCTACTAGACTTGATATGATCTGATGTGGGAAAATTATTACAAAAAGATTACTACAAACATGATTTTTTTGGGATATATCTGGTTTTTAATGACCAATATTTTGTATTGAGCTTCTAGAGATAATTGAAATTCATTTGTGCAGGGATTGGGGTAGGCGTTTCATGAGGTTGTACCCTCAGTTCACTTTATGGGACAACTCAAAAGATACAGAGCGGCCCCTTGTAATAGGATATGTATCTCCAGATTATTTTACCCATTCTGTATCTTATTTCATTGAGGCCCCTCTTTCATATCATGATTATGCAAATTACAAGGTGGTAGTTTATTCAGCAGTCGTGAAGGTAACATTTACCTCTATCTCTATTCTTTAAGGAATTTTTGAGCATATAGTCCTATCCGTGCTGATGTATAAATGTTGCTTTAATATATGCTCTTACTTCAAATTACTAGGGAAATATTATAGCTTTGCATGAATTCAGCGAGAGGTAAGGACTATCACACATTGTGCTTATCATAATCTAAGTTTGGTGATAGATTGTGTAATTGATATTTTTTTAATAGATGAGATTTGGGAGAATGCAATAATATTATTGCATCTAACAATGGTTGTATTTTATACAAGCGAGATAGTTATTAAAGCGTATAATTATGACTTGTATGTCTATCTTGTTGTTACTATAGAATGATAAATACATCTCTATCTTTTCATAGAAAATACCCAGTGATATTTTCTATATAACCCTTTGAGCTTATGCTTGTATGGAAAAACCTAAGTTTTCTCTTTAAGCCATGAAACCAAGTCTTGTATGGTGATTTTATGAAAAATGTCTTAATTGTTGATCGATAGAGGAAATGTGTGCTGCATGTAGCTTGCTTGATTGCACTTGTTCCGGAACGAAATGATAGTCTACTTCAACATGCTTTATGTGAGCCTTACAGAACAGGATTATATGACAAGTTTGTAGCACACCTAGGTTAACACACCATAACATGATTGGTGTGTGAAACCGAATTCCCAATTCCTTTAGCAAGGAAGATAACCAAATAAGCTCAGCAATAACATTAGCAACTTTGTACACTACATGTCACTATCACTTGCTTCTTGGAGGGCCAAGAGATCAAGTTTCGGCTTAGAAAGATTGCAAAACCACTAGCTGATTTTCTGTCCAAGCAACTCCATGCCCAATCTGCATCACTTGAGGCCTGCAAATTGGTACCCCCTTGTTTGAACACCAAGTTATTGGTAGTGGGGCCTCTAGCATAACACAATACACATTTGTAGCTGAGCCAATGAGCCTCTATAGGATTAGCCATAAATTGGCTTAGACGATTGATAGCAGACGAGATATTTAAAGTAGGCTTTATATGTGGCATACTGGGAGCACCTAGAGCCGTTTGATACAGTGTTGGATAAGCAAGTAATGGATTGGTAGAATCACTAAGGTTCTCTGTGGGAAGCATAGGAGTAGAAACAGGATTAGCACATTGCACGCTATCTTAATTAATAAATGATCCAAGTAATTCTCTTCTGCAAGAGATATAGCTAGACTTGGTTGTATGCAACTTAAACACTAAGAAAGTAGTGTAAATCACCAAGTCTTCTAAGAACTCTGCTGCCAGTTGATCTAATAACCTTGGAAACCATTCACAACATTGCCTGCAATGACAATGTCGTCTGTATAGACTAAGAAGAGAGACTGATGGAACCTTGAAAAACAATTTCCTACGAGAACTTGCTAAGCATGATGAATTGGGCACAAGTCATACTTGTTGAGTATACCCTTTCTTGCAGCAGCCTTGTTACGGTCCACTCTTCCATCATGTTTAGTTTGAATACCCATTTGCAGCCAATAGCATGTGCATTAGATGGTTTAGATACTAAAGACCAGGGTAACATGACGTTGGAGTGCTGAAGTTTTTTATTGCATAGCATATTTTCGAGCTCTGCACTCGATTAGTTTTTTGAAGCAAGGACACTCAATCTGCAAGTAATCAACAGATCAGGTTTCTTTAGTTATGGAATCCACTTGGAATTTTCTTTGTTTCATAGTACTTTACCTAAGTGTCATAGGATGTAGCCTATGAACAACATTTGAGGGTAGAACAATAGTTTGCAAGTAAGAATAACTAGTAGAATCTGTTGTATGTGCAACATCACTATTCTTAGAAGGAACAACAATAGAATCGATAGCAACAGGTGTTTGATTAGGAACTAAAAGATACTTGAAGGAGGAGCTGCCACTGGAAATTTGTTTCCAAGAAACACAATTATTGTGTTATGAAGTTGTCTTGCTGGTGTTATATGCACTTAACAACAGATAAACGACATATCCAAATACTCTTAGAAACTATCCGAGTGTTTCCCTTATAGGCAACTATTTTGAGTTGCTTTATTTCCAGTTGGGAATCTGTTAATGAGAAAGACTATAGTGAGCATGGCAAGAAATATTTGATCTGCTAAGAGTGTGAGACAAGTATCTACCACATGATGAATTTTCATCTTTGCCACACCATTTTGTTCATGCATGTGTGCACAAGGATGCGATGGTGAATGCCATAGTCCTTCAAATAAGTGTGCATATTTCTAAACTCACCACCCCAATCAATTTATAGCTTTTTGATGGTCTAGAAAATTGTCTTTCTACCAATTTATGAAACCGAACTAATACCGAATAGACATCACTCTAAGTTTTTATTACATATTGCCAAGTAAACTTCTTAAAATATCAACAAATAGGGCCTCATACATCAACATGAACAAGTTCCTTAAGGTTGTTGAGAAATAGAATTTGTGCCTCCTAATGACGGTCTATGTAACTTGCCAAGGCAACATAAATCACATACGTCATTAGGTGCATTTATTAAAGTATTACAGGTAATTGAGACTTTCTAATGACCTGCACAACAACGAAATGCAAATGACGCAATCTGGCATGCCAATACTCAACAAATTTTATGCATGGTAAAGTCCTTCAGTTGGCCCTTGAAATGTGGTTACTTGCGATTTCTCGTCCTTCACCACAGATAAGAGCCATGAAACTCAAAAGAACAATCATTATCCATAGTAAACTTTTGTACCAACAATAATTGAGTTTTAAGAGAAGGAACTAAAAGATTTTCATTGAACATGTATCATTTGTCACCAATCTAGCCAATTCTTGTAATAGGTACACCTTTGCCAATAGTGATAATGGCTTGCTCTCCTCCATCTGCTTCTTGCCTGAGGAGGTGTCGCACCTTGCTGGACAATGTTCATATTGGCCTTTGGATGTTGAAAGTTCATGTCCAAACGTTTCCTACAAGTTGTTGCCTTGTGATTATTATAATTCCAAATTTGGCAACAAGCTTCCAGTTTCCCTGATTCTAATTGCGGTAAGTTGGGCTACCATCATTGTTGTAATTAGAATTGCCAGCCCCTTGTCATGTTGACTGTATATGAGTTGCCTTCCTGTTCATATTGGCCATAGACGTAAGGCTTGGAATTTTCCAGCAGGGTTTCATGTTTGAGCAATTGGCTTGACAGCTCATGAAAATCAATGGTACCTTTTCGGGACTAGAGAGTAGCTATCACTGAGGGGTACTCACTTCCCAACTAGTGAAAAATATTGGTGCAAAATTCTCCACTGCTAATTAGTTTACCAGCAACAAGTAGTTTGTCTAAAATCATCTTCGCCTCCCTAAGAAATTTAGTCATGCTCATCTTCTTTCTTTAATCCTTGAAGTTTCAATTTGATAACAATTGAGGATTGGAAGGAACTAAGCTTGCCAACCCAAATAATTTTTAGCAGTTTGATACTGAATGAATGTGGAGCTTGAGGAACAATCGATGGAAGTTTCAAAAGAGATTAGAGATGTGGTTGAAGAAGCAACAACAGTTTGTCAAGTCTAAGATTGAGGAGTAGATGGTGGACTTACCTTGTTTGGCTCTGTATAAAGTTTGTATACCTGATTATCTAAATGACGAGATTTATGAGAAGAATTCAATAACGTTATTGTATTTCAGTATGGCTCTATTATTATATACAACTCAGATAGATGTTATCACCTATAACTATAATTGTCCCACATGGTGCTTTATCTCATTCTATTTTTTTTTTTTGTCTAGTCATCATTATGACGTAAGAAAAAATTTAACTTTCTTACCTTAACATGGATGCGAGGATCTCCTAATTACCAGATAGTGATACCTTGACTCTATTTTTAGAAAATTCGAATTTATATTGGTTATAATTTGCCAGGCTGATGGAAAGACTAATAGGTTTAGGGAGAAAGTCTTGAAAAATGGTGGACTATGGCGAGATATATACGGGATTGATGAAAAGAATGTGGCAAACATAGTTAGAGAAGATAAAGTTGATATCCTGGTGGAACTTACCGGACATATAGCTAACAATAAGTTGGGAATGATGGCATGCAGACCTGCACCTGTTCACGTATGTTTGGTTGTTAGTTTCTTTTCTCATTTTAAATGTTTTTTCAGTTTCTTTTCATTTAAAATAATTTTAACGAGGTTATGTGCGATTCGAGAGATTATGGGAGAGGATAGACTATTATAAAAGCTTGTCTTACATGCTCCATGTGATATTAGCACTATTTGTTTTCCATATCAAATTTCTGCTAGGAATTATGGTCCCTAAATTACTGTAAGAGTTACAATTTTTGCCTATTCGCTTGTAGCACATTATTTGATGTACTTCATACCAGGGCAAATCAGTACATTTTGCCTATAAGAGTATGTCATCTTTGAGCAGTGAATTCCGAAAGCTTCTCAAGAATACATGTAATGCTAAATATATTCCTGAAAACACAACCCAAACCATTAATCCTTAAACACAAAATCATGCAAGCATTAAAGAATACTGATCAGCAGTGAATCTGAGCCCTTGATGACAGTGCACCAGTCGTATTCTGTTGTCTGACATATTATCTGCCTAACTAAATTATTTATATGAAATGTTAACATAAAGTTTTTGCATGTTACTGTTATGACTCGTACTTTTTTTTTTGTTTGAACATATTGTATGTACTCTGAGCAATACAGCAGTTTTCCATTCCACTTCTTATTGTGGCTTACTTTTAATTCAGGTGACTTGGATTGGCTACCCAAATACAACTGGTTTGCCTTTCATAGATTATAGAATCACTGATTCACTGGCAGATCCTCCTGATACGAAGCGAAAGTGGGCATTCTAAAACTCTCTTGGTGAGCATTTTTTAGTGATATTAATTATACATATCTAAGGTCCATGTTTTCTATTTCCAATGGCAGGCATGTCGAAGAGTTAGTGCGGCTACCAGAATGCTTTCTTTGTTATACTCCATCCCCAGAAGCTGGGCCTGTTGCTCCGACTCCAGCACTAGCTAATGGTTTTGTTACCTTTGGTAGCTTTAATAATCTGGCAAAGGTATTGATTAGTTTTTGTAGTTATTGGGTTCATAGTTGCTCATTAAAATGGTAAAACTTCTTTTATAAATTATTAGTATGTTTCTTATATACGTTCTTAC
>CANUEY010084252.1:0-10755 GCA_948099555.1 Croton setiger
CCTTTTTCTTTAAAACAAAATAAAAGGAAATTTTGAGAATTTTCTTTTAAAAACACGAGAGATGAAAACCTTTTTTTAAAGATTTTGAAGAACGACAAATCGGATCGAGGAGGATTCTGGATATCTCGAGTGTAGAGCATTGGTCATCATCGGTATTTTTTAGGGGCAAAAATCGAGCGTCAACACTATGTTAAGCGCTGGTTTAGCATTCCCTTCTTTTAACTTCTCCAAACATACACTAAGTAAGGTTACTAACTTAAGCATGCCTTCAATCTCTTTTGAACACTTCTAAATTGCTTGACTGGTCATCTTTTTCGTCACTTGGTCTTGAACATGTAATCCAAACGTTGTTCCAAACTCTCTAGTCTTGCTTCTCGTCAACGGTCCATGTGAAAGAATCAACGGGTTTTTAACCAGGTTCTGGTTCGTATCATAGCTTTTTGCATTTATCTTCTTTCTAGTTGTTCTAATTCGAGAAGGAAACAAAAACCAAGCATTGAATTGGTGTTCTCAACAGAATTCAATATAAATCTAATGTATATTCATTGGAATTTAATGAGAAAACGTTTTCAGTGAAACCAAACCACAATCTAAAAAGTCAAAATTAGATGTAAACCCTTTTACATTTTGTATACTTATACACATAACATGTTCACTAGTAGTGTGCACTCAAACTATTAGTCAACTAAATATTCGAATCGTCTTTGGTTTAAATGCACCAATAATAATATATAGTCGAAATTGAAATTAATCTCACAACAGAGTAGAATGAGTTTAACACTTGATTTGAAAATAAATAAAATTAAAAAAAAAATCAGTACTCAATTTTTGTTTTTATTTATGCTTTCCTCCATTTTGTGAGATGAATTCGAAGACTCGACATAGGTAAATCCGGAGTGTGTACGAGTATAATATGTATGAAGAATTTGACTAGTCAAAAGTTTTCATTACATTGCATCTTCTTTCTTCGAGGTTAGACGACAGTGCTGTCTCTAATCTATTTCTAGTCTAGTTTAGTTTGTACTTTCTTTGTAATCAATTCAACTTTTCCACCACCTTTAATATTTATTAATATACACTACCTTTTAAACCTCAAATCTATTCATATTTTGCTTTCATTTATTTTTATTTTTAGATTTTCAATCCTAATATGCGCAACCAAAATCTTTTCCTTTAAAATACATTTCATTAACTACAAAATAGAATATTTCAGACAACAACATTGTCTTCCTTGTTTAACGGTAATGGCATTTTTGCGTTTTTTTCATTTCTTCTTTACAAACCATCTCTATCTTATACTATATATTTTTAACCTTTTCCCTTTACAGAAACGATAAAAATCAATTTATTATGGTAAAAAAATTAAATAATTCAAATTTATTTAAATTATTACGCTAAAAAAGCAAATAATCCAAAATTTTTTATATTTTCTGGCTAACTGAAGTTTGAAATTACAAATCTTATAATATCAGGTCATTAGTCATATTAAATGTTTAACATAATCACTAGTAGAATAACATAAAAAGTTGGTGTTCTAAAATCAATTTTATATAAAAATGATTTTGTTAATCCAAAAAAATAGAAGTTCTAGTTGATATTTACAACTATAGAGGATTTTTTTTTTCAAAAATATACAACTTTAAAAGGTTAACAGTGATTTTAATTAAATTTAAAAAAAAAAAAGAAGAAAAAGAAAAACAGTGAGTTAAGTTCACTTAAAAATAATTGTAAAATTATATTAACGATTAAAATTAATTGTTGAATTCTTTACGATACATTTTCATTTCATATTTAATATATTTCAGTCCTCATAATTTGATATTATATGTAGAAATGATATATAAATATATCAAAAAATATTTAGTGTTTTAAAGTGAACATTCTTTTTTTTTTTTTAGAAGAATGCACCTTCAGTTATTTTTATTTTTTATTTTGTCAAAATGCACCTTCTATGAAATAACTTGTAATATAAATTAAATGTATTATCAAAATGTATGTACCCTAAAGTAATTTCAAAATTAATGATGTTTTTATAACATGATTCTTGTATATATAAGATGAATATTATAACATTCAAATTTTAATGTTAGAAAGCATTGAAATAATATTAGTGAATTTGAAAATGTTGCATATCAATGCAAAGCAAATTAAGAAATATGCAATGGTACGACATGCTTGGGGGAGTGTACAAGTATAGAACAATAAGACCTCGATTTTATGACACGAATTATTAATATAATCATATAAAATTGGATAAAAATGTACAAAACCATAACTTGGAATTGGGAATCACGTGATGCCATTAAGACAAAACCCCCCGACCAAGTGATTAATTATATAATTAATCTCAAATTGAGAGG
Organism: Croton setiger; assembly: GCA_948099555.1. NCBI lineage: Eukaryota > Viridiplantae > Streptophyta > Magnoliopsida > Malpighiales > Euphorbiaceae > Croton > Croton setiger. Next base: position 2,361 of record CANUEY010084252.1, read on the forward strand.
AGTGAGTGTAAGAATAAAAAATAAAGAGGGAGAAAGTTGAGGATTCAGTCAAAATATCGAAAAATTATAATTAAACTTACTAGTGAAATTTGAGTACTAGTAATTAATTAAAATTTTGATTCTTTTTAAATAATAATAATAATAATTAATTAGCTAATTAGCACAAAGGAGATCGATGAGGAATCCCTTTTCTTCTACTCATGCTAGTAGCCATGTCCTCATCAGAAACCTTATAATTAGATGATCTTGCACATACGTATAACCCACTTCTCTTCTTCCGTACAATTTCTGTGCATATCATGCTGGTGTTCTCTGATGAGCCGGAAGACCAGCTCATCAATTCGTCGGAGTCTACAATGGTTGAATGAGGTGTTTCGTTTGTCATTTCATCGTCTCCCATGTCTTGGGGGATCAAGAAGTCCGGACTAAGTGTTAATGAGTTGCATCTTCTTAAGTATGGAGAAAGGTCCTTATAGTGCTTCAACACAAAATCCACCTATAATAATAATAATAGTACAAAATTAATGGAATTATAATTAAACCGCTATTGAGTATATCTTTTAGTTTTGTTTTTTTTAATTGATCCTTCAATTAGATTGTATTATGAGTGTATATATATGCACTAAATGACGAAAAAAAAACCCTAATCATTAGCAGTAAAACCCAAATTGTGATCGAATTTTAATATCAGAATTGAGCTGAAAGGGGATATTAAAGTTTTGATTTTTAATTTTTCTTTTTTCAATTCATTAGATTCATTATAGACTAAAATTTGATGATAGAAGAAATTAAAAGAGTGCAAAAAGTACCTTGCACCCAAGAGAGCAATGGATAAAGGGTTCTTGAAGACTTCTATCACAAGAAGTGCAATAGTTACCAGACCCTTTAAATTGCCTGTTTTGAGGTCTCTTCTTGATGAAAACCACTTTAGCACTATTTATAGTATAAGCCTAATAATAATTCAAAAGAAACAAAATTATCAAGGAAACTCAATTGCGGAAGAAAACAAGAAATTAAGCAAACAAACCTGAACATTAGAGCAGTCGAAGAGCTTTTCAAGGTCTTCCAATCTAACAACATCATGATAGACGTAACGGCGAACTTGAAGAAGTCTATGAAACCGGTGAGAAGGAACACAGTGAGGGCAAATACTAATACAACAATCCAAACAACAAACATTTTTTTCATTCTTTTTAGCAGTTTCGTGATAAGAGCAACCCACGAAGAATTTCTGGGAGTAAAGAGCATCCAACCATGCAGGCTTCTGAATTCCCTATAAGAAAAATCAAGCAATCAATCAATAATAATGATTACAGACATAAATAATAAGCTTTGAAGCCTTAAGAATTCTGGTAGAAATTACGAACCATGATCACATAAACTGAGTAGAAGAAGAAAAGGGGGGAGAGAGAGAGGGTAGGGTTATGGAGATAAAGAGTATTTATGGAGGTTCACAAGAGAAGAAGGGTTATATATTAATTCCTTGGAAGAATACATTACATTTTGTCAATTTTATTTTATCAACAATAATAATAATAAAAAAAAAAAGAAGTAAGAAATGAGGAGGAGAACGTGGGCACTGTTTCTGTGTCTCCCATTCTCTTATACTTGTTTTAAACTATTTATGTTTCTAATCTTCTTGACTTAAGAGCTACTACCTCTCTTCAATTTTCCTTAATTAATTTTCTATTTTTACAAATTAATTTTATTTACCTTTTCTTGAACTAGCTGCCTTACCCTAATTACCATTTTTAATCCTATATACATACTTCTCTTTTTTTTTTTCTCATTTTCTGCTTTTTTCTTCAACTTGCCATATGTTCCTTCGTTTTTTCAGAAAATAATATTGGAGAAAATATATTTTCGTTCTATCATTAATTATTAAATTTGCCAAAAAAAAAAAAAAAATTGGAGAGTGCAAAGCAAGTTGCTCAATTTACGTAATGTACTTGCTATATGTGATGGGTTTTATACATGCATAATAGTCATCATTTTCAAGAAATTTTGTAAATAGTAGTAGAGTAATCATCATTTGTTATTTTTATTTTGATATAGAATCTAATTTTAATTAACCTTGTTTCCTTAATTAATCAATGCTTCCCGATTAGTCGGGTTTGTTATGTTAATTAGAAGAAAAAACACAACTTAATTAAAAAGTAAGATCTTTGTACTATTAAAATCCACCTTTTTTTCCCTTAGAAAGAACTTTTCCCTTTAAAGATTGCCTTTTGGCTCATGTTTTTTATTAGTCCTTAAATGGCATTATTTCCTTGACTCCTAAATTCAACCATGCTATGCAACTATAGTTATTTATAGAATAATTAGCATTCAATACATTTATAGTTATTTACTTCAAGGAAGTAAAAATTAATTTTAATTCTTATTTAAGTTCCAATTGGGAATAGATTAATTCCAAAAAAAAAATTATGAAATTCATTTATAAATTATTTTTTCATGTATGGAAAAAAAAATTTTGCTTTGAATTTTAAATTTTTTTTTTTTGAGAATCAAAATAAGGTTAAATTAGTTATTTTAAACCTATTAAATTTATTTGCATTTACAAATGAATTTTAAACTAATAACTCGTGCATTTCGAAAGTGAAGGTGAATAATATGATAGCAAAATTCTAGTCGTTAATATTAACTTTATATCAATCACTATTAAAAAATTGATTTCTAATAAAACTAACAATTATCAAAATATAACTAATTATAATTTTGTATAGTTCTGTTAAATCGAGTGTTATTGAAAACCCCAAAGATGACATAATTGTTTGCACTAATCAAGAAATTCAAGTTTTTTCATGTTGAAGGTGGATGTATTTGACCATAGTTTAATTAAAGACAAACTTGGTTACTGAAGAATATAATTATTACATAAGATTATATGTGAATTCAATCTTTCAAAGTCAATACAATGACATGATGAATAAGTAAATTTGAGTTAATATGATGGTTAGATATTATTCACTCCCTCTTAAAAAATAAATATCTTATTTAGAATTTTTTTCATATCTCAAAATAATTCATAATAATTTTTTTATATTTGTTTAATACATTGTCAACTTATTAAATAAATTTATTGCAATTAAAATATATTAAATAATTTTACAGTGTGAAAAGTGAAAGGAGAACTATTTTGAAATGAAGCGGGGAGTCTGATTTTTTTATTTTTGAAAAATGAGTCAGACTTACAAAGAATTTATTGAATTTTTTTTTATGGCAAAATGATTCAATGATTTGAAGATTTAGTTATTTTCTGTTACTACAGCGACATATATAACTGCTTACATTTTATGGGAAAAAATAATTTATTTTTTTTTTTTTAAATAGAGGATTTATTCATTGAGCGAGATACAATTTGATTACCTGAAATTATCAAAAAGCAAAAAACAGACAAAGTACGAGGAAAAGCGGAAATTATGGAATCAAACATGGCAACACTAATCAATAATCAACAACTCCACTAATTAGAATTTTTTTTTTAATGAAAATACATTCTGATATGGGAATAATAAAAAAAAATTAAAACCTCGTATTTATAGGTCTTCAAATCTTGACAGAAGATATTAATACTAGGGATAAAAAAAATTCCTTCATATTAGACGACAAAATAAACCCTTCATATTAGACGGCAAAATAAGATTTCTGCAATTATGTAATTTTAAAAACTAATGACATTTAAAATACACAACAAAAAATTATTAATGGAGAAACATGTCGCACTATCAAATTTATTTTATTGATATGAAATGAATACGCACACTTGAATATCTAAGAGTTCCAAACAAAAAAATAAATAAATAATTTATCTTATATCTCAAACAATTAAAATTAAATAAAACGATATAAAAAAAAAACTTCATAACATAAAACACCATAAAACTGGATAAAAATCACATATGAAATAAATTGTTTTAATAAAATATTAATTTAGAACTTATTAAATAAAAGTGAAAACAAAATAATAACTAGGAAAAAACAAACAAAACAAAGAGAAAATGGCCACTCCACTAATTACAAATTAAAATGCTGAATTTGGTTGTTCAATAATTTGTAACCAACATTACAACTCATTATGCACTTATCAATCTCTCATTAATTCTTCCTTTTTACCAGTTTTGAGGGATCCTTTCCTTTTCTTTTTTTTTTTTCCCTTTATTTGCCAAACCCTCATCTTATGCCGTTCCCCTTTTTGCTCCTTCTAGCTATAATCTTGTTATTACCTAATCTAATATTTTCCTCTGGGGGCCGACCTGCCGTATCTCCCGAAGGTTAAGGTAAACGAACAGGGAATTCGTTTTTTTTAACATATATATCCTTTTTTTTTTTTTTAAATTTTAGCTACTTGTTATTTTATTTTTTGTATTTTGATTATATTTTTATTTTATAAAAGTAAATTTAATCTTAATTTTTAAAATTTTTTTATCTAATATTGTACCTCCTATTTTAGTATAATAAAATTTATGTACATTTTTGGATTTTTTAAATAGCGTATGTTAATCTTTTATTTTTTGACAACTTTGATTTTTTTAATGTATATGAATCAAAATAATACACCAGAGTAAAACATCGTTTTTGATGGATTAGACTTTATATTGAAAATAAAAATTATTAGTATCAAATAAAAAAGTAGGTATTTTAGTAAAAATTAATTTAAATTTTATTGAAAAGTTATGAATTTGAATTAAACAAATATTCCAGTCTAGTTCCAGCGAAACATGTCATCAGAAAATTTACAGTGGTTTGTTTGATGAATTAATGCTTCTAAGAAAACAATGAATTAATTGAAACTTCCAAACTTTGGGTCAGCAAGGATACTTGATAGCATACTAAAGAAGAAGACAAGTGAATGGTTCTGCTTTTTGTGAAACAAATTTACCCAAAAACTGGAATATTTAGCTGTTTTGAGAAAATTCAAGTCTCTTTTTAGAGTTATAGACTCTACTTCTTGCTTGTTTCGTTGTGGCCATTTAAATAGTTAATTATATTATCAAAATGAATTAATTAGTGGCACTTGAAGCAATGTTTTTATTTATATTATTCACATTTTATTGTTAGGCTTAGGTTAGAGTTATCTATACTATATATTTATAATATTCCAGTTGTATAATATGGAAAAAGGAAAACCCTTTTTAGAAATTAAAACAGCAACATGCAATTAAACCTTTCATTTACAACATAGAAACAATCCCATTAATACTATTTTTTTATGGTTTTAAGGTTAAATATATATTTCTAAAATAATTTAAAATAATTAATTTATACAAAGTGATTCAATTTGAAAAAAGGTAATTTAATCAGTAGTATATTATATTAGCAGTAATAAAGTAATTTTTTATTAAACGTAAACCTCAAAATAATCAACAAAATTCACAAGATAAAAAAAAAAAAAAAAAAAAGCCAACGTTTACGAATTAGAAAGAGAAACAGATTATAATATTTACAATTTACGAATTAGGAATTAGATTATATTCCATAAAATTAGTAATTAGATTAGGATGGTCAAAATATTTAAATGATTATCTTGAAATATAAACACAACATGAAAATTGGTAATGTTTCATGTAAAACATACAATAGTTTATAAAAATTATTACCCAAAAAAAAGTTAATAAAATTAATTTAATTTACTTTAATTTTGTTTTATTTTTTATAATTTCTACGTTGATAATTTACATATATACTACGTTTATACATCTATTATATGTTTTAACTTAAAAAAAAAAAAATTCATGGTCGTATCCACCCTATAAAACTAATTAGAAAGTGAAAGAAATTCCAAACTCTAACAAATTAGGGGTAGGATTACTTAAGCTAGCAAGAATTAGGGATTAAATCTCTATAATTATGCCTAATAACTTGTTTATTCGTTTACGTGATATAACATAAGAGACACTTTTTTTTTTTTTTTGCATGCTCGATTTTTGTTATGAATTTATAACTTGCTTGCTTTTAACAAAAGTTTATAATTATGAGAATTTGCTGCATAATTAATTTATTATTCTGATTTTGCATCATATTTTAATGATTGAAAGCGTTCATTGATTTTTTAATGGCTAAATCAATTGTTAATATAAAACATGCCCTCTCGGTGGCCAACTTATAGATAATCTAACTCAGTTTTGATTCCAAAACAAAATTTATTTTCTTTTTTTCTACATATTTGAATTTAGGTACTATTTGAGAACTTGCGGAAAAATAGTAATGTAAAAGTTTGATAATTTGTAAATTTGTAGCTTGCTCCAAAATGGAACTCAAAGGGTTCAAGATTTTATCGAGAAAGCACCGGATTAATTTATTAATTAACAAACAAAAAATGTTAATCGGATTCTACATATATGAAACTTAACTCGCAAGTTACTAAAGATTTTAATACAATTCTCGGGAAAAAATTTTTTTGAAATTATTTGATTTTTAATCATAAGAGTTTGGAAATTTTGAATTTGATTGTTACTTATTAATTTTCATTAATTAATTAATAACAATTTTATTTTTTGAAAATAAGGGTGTCAGAATTCAAACTTTGATACCTAAATTATAAATGCACTTACCACTCGATGTGAAATTAATAACAATAATAATACTACTATTAAGTATTAATAATGTATCATGATTAGGAGAATGTATTAATATTAATTATATTCTAATAAAAATATGGATAAAAACTTATAAAATTAAATAACGAGTTTCTAAAATAAAAATAATATTTATTGTGAATATTATTATTAATGTATAATTAATTATATATAGAATCAATAAGAAAATTAAATATTAAAATAACCATAATACGTAATTAGTTAAAATGCCCCTCATATTTCTAATTTTTAGGTAAATATTACTAAATTATTTAACTAATAAATAACAATCATTAAAATATTTAATATTAATAGTGTATCTTAATTAGAAGTTAGAATTAACATTGTATTGTAATTAAATTTATTAATAAATAATAATTTATTAAATATAGTATTGTATTTAATTAGGAAATTTAAATTTAAATAAATAATAATATTAGTTTAATATATTTTAATGAAGAAAATTTAAATTCTCATGTTAAATAAATCAAATGAGTTAGCAAACTTATGTATTTCATATTATATTTTTAAATTTAATGTTTAATGTAAATTATCCATAATTTATGAAAATTAATATTTCTTTATAGAAATATGATTATTTATTAAAATAAAATTAATCATGAAAATAAGAATTCATCATATTTGTGTGAATTTTTATGATGAATTTGAAATTTAAAACAATTATGGATATCTAAATATTTTTTCAAATTGACAAACCAAAATAGAATGAGAACCAAATATATTTATTTATAAATTTGTTTCTTTTCTAAAATTATTATTGTGTAAAATGCTCATTAAAAGTTTTAATCAATTGAATTTTGACAATTTATACTCAACCAAATTTGAGAATCTCAAAGTATATTTTAAAAAATTGGAGTAGTTAATCAAAAAATTGAGAAAGTCTGGAATCCCAGTGATGCTGACTTTGTGAAGCATTATACTCCGAAAATTCAGAAACATCAAGTTTCGACTTCATTCAGGCCTTTTAAAATTCTATGTTGTTTTCATAATGTTTTTGACAAAAAATCTCAAAGTTGCATTGAATTGTTCACCAGAGAAATTGAATGGGTTCAACATAAAGGAATGACGTCCAACAGGATGAATGGTCAAGGCAGTGGCTGTTCAAGACGAACGAGACGAAAAAGATGAATATTAGAATAAAGTTAGTTGGTTGATCTTTTTAGTTAGATCATGCATTCATAATATAATTAATGATTATCAAACAAGAATTTTATTATTTTTATATAAATTTTATTCATGCCAATATATAATTAATCAAATTAATTACGATATTAATAATAAAAATATAATACGAGTTAACACATGCTAAAAAAAATTAGTTACATAAAAGATATGAAATAAAAAATAAAAAACCTATGTAAGTGACAGAATGGAAAGTTACAAATGACAATAAAAATATTTTGACTCTTTTTAAGTGTTTAATCAATGAATGATAACAATAACCATAAATGATTTTGAAAGAAATGCGGAAACCAAATTCTAATTAAAAGAGAATTCAAAATTAATTGTTTATAAACAGCAAAATAAGGCCTATTTATAATGGCCAACAAAACATAACAAGAATAGGTAAAAACTAACAGATAAGCTAAAATAAGAAAAACACAAAATTAACCCTTAAACAGTCCGTTGAGAAATAAAAATTGAGCAAACCAGACAAAAGTTAGTGGCCTTATTAACGTATTAATTTCATCCTGTATGTGGTTATAACTTTAAGATAGAAAGTATATCCTTTTATATAAAATCTGGTAATACCAGAGATCCAACTATATACTTACTTACTATTTTCATGTTTAGTA
>CANUEY010084468.1:0-10759 GCA_948099555.1 Croton setiger
GGATACCGGTTTTTGAAAAACCAAATTAATTTTGAAAATAAAGTTGACTCCGTTTTTGTTTAGGATAAAACATTGGTCAAAACCAGATTCCGGGTAAGAGGGTTGGGTACGTTAGCCGAAATTACATTTCGACTAACGCCCGGTATAAAACCGGCCTCTCAAACCGAAATTGTTTTCCAAATTTAAGTCAAGTCAATTATTTTGTTTTTGAAAACAGCTAATCGATGTTCCTAAGCGGTGAAAACTAATATTCGCGCAAAACACATACAAGAAAGCGGTAAAATTGCGGAAAGTAAATTTTGCGAAAAATAAAAAGCCTAAACAACTAATTACAAAACTAAATTCCTATTAAATTACAATCTACCCATAATTAATCCCAAATAAACCCAAAAACCCAAATAATTACATAATAAAGCTTTTAAAGTGAAAAACTACAAATAGGTCCTCCATATAAGCAAAATTACAATTATGTCCAAGACTATAAAAAAAATATTCATTAAAATCATTAAATAAGTCAAATAAAACCAACAATCATTCAACCATTCAAAACAACAACAAATAAGCAAAAATAGGAAAACTACATTTTAGCCCATAACTTTTGAAAATTACAAAATCGACCCAAAATGGAAAAATCACTTAAATCACTTTCAAACATGCCAATTAAGCCAAACACTGCATATTCATACAATTTCAGCAAAACAAGTCAAATTTTCAATTTAATACCCATATTACAAGTCTGCCCTCACTTGAACTATGACATCCAACATATTTTCCTAAAACAGGTTCATCACATGGTTTTCAATGATGCATTTGAGGTTTTACCAGAAACATAGCAATGATGCACAAGAATTTAAATCCATGACTATATAATCAAAACCACCTATAATGGTTATTAAGGCAAAAATGCAACAATACAATCTGTTTACTTATGATCACAACATATATAAAGGATCATTGGATTCTGAACAGAAAGGGCAGTAATTAAACATTGAAGGATGTAGCCACAACATCATGAAAACAGACTGGATAAACTGCATAATTTGCATACAAACTGAAGACTAAAGATAGATGGATAACAAGTTATGGCAAAATGAAACCTCCTGCAGAAATTGAGATGCAGATAGTAACAAACATTGCTAAAGCAAGATGAGCAGACAAGCTACAAAAGTTGGACTAACATCAGTACTAGAAACCAGACTGGACAGAAACTGAGCACAGCTAATAGTTCCTTATGATAATTTCAAACAGAAACATCAAATTCCAGAGCAAACAACAACAACAAGTAACCAAAGACACAAAACCCTTACTGATCAAGGATAGTCCAGCTGACTGGTTTAATCATGCAACCTTAAGACCGAATTGCAAATGACAACAACAGAACTTAAAGGCCTTCTAGATTCAAACTTACAACAATTAGAGGTTTAAATAGTTCATAGCCATTTTTATGCAAACTATTTGTTATCACTCGTGCTAATTTCCATTCTGTTAGGAGTACAATAGTTACATTGAAGTTAATGATGATTCTGGATAATGCATATGCCTAACATAAAGTGTACCAACGGCAGCCTTAGGACATAACTGAAATGAAAAGGATTTTCTGCATAAAGGTATGTGAGAACAGAAGAAAATTTCTTTAAAAAAAACAAATATGCTCCATTCATTTACCTCAAGCATACTCAATGAAAACTGGAAACAAAAATAAAATATGAACTAAAATAAAAGCCAAACAAGGTTGTGCTCAATCATCCATCCTCATCTCATTTTATTCACAAACATACTGAAAAGATTCAGATCTGACAATGAATATAGAGATATTGGAACATCTTAAACCTATGGCTTGGGTCTATAACCATGGAAACCCAGAAACAAATGGAAATCAATAAGCTTAACAAGGAGATCTACTTCTTAATCCAAAACCATAATAGCATAGAAACAATGTGAACCAGCAAGAAATCTCAGATTCAATCCAACAAAGATATATTTCAACTAGGCAGCAAGCATGGCAATTAAACTATTTAGCAGAGTGATTCAATTTAATCAACACTAATTGCAATTCTTCCACAGCTCAAATATATTCAAGAAACCTTTCTATTTTTAATTAACAGCAAAACTTGAATCATCCAGAAACCAGAATTATAAAGAAGTAGGATCAAATTAAACTTAACAAAAACTAATCAGGCTCCCAAATGGCCCCAATCATTATAAACAAAAATTGAAATTAAAGGAAGTAAATCAGATGTACCTCAGAGTTCTGCCTGTTTAGCTTTACAGAATCCAGAATCCACAACGTTTCTTTTACAGCTCCAGAAAAGAGAAAATTTGAAAACAGAAAATCAAAATTACAACTATTTTCGATTCTGAATTTCAAATTGTATTTTGAAATCAGAACCAAAATTTCTTTCCTGAATCACTAATTTCAAAGTAAAACGCTTACTGATTACTTCAGAATTTCTTCGACTCTCTTGATTTCAGCCTCCTCTCGATCCAGAATCTCTCGAATGCTCTCTCCTAAAACGAACGCTCCCCCCCTCTTCTTTCTGCCCGTGCCTCTCTCTTTATAGCCTCCAACATCTCCTCCTTCTGCCTCGTCACTTTTTCCTCCTCCCGTCTGTGCCACTTCGTCCGCGCCTCCTCCAGCGCGCCCTTCGACCTCGTACTGATTTCATACTGCTTTCTGTTTTGCAAGACGATAACACAGGCTGTCTCTTTCTCTCTCTCTCTCTTCTGTTATACTCCAATTCCCCTTTTCTCCTTCGCCTTCGTTTCTGTTTCAATTCATCTTCGTGCCCTCAAATCCCTAATTCCTCTTTAAATTATATTTTTTTTTTGTTTCTGCCCAAACCAAAAACGACGCTGTTTTATCTCAATGCACAGTCGTTTTGACTCTTCAATCTCTGCCCAAACCTGATCTTGAATCAAACCCATTCCGATCCGATTCAACTTCATTTCCCCTTCCTGCTTTCCACCCCTACTATCTCCAGAATTTTGTTTTTACCCCCAGAACTTCATTCCCATGTTCAATCAAGTCCTTCCTTCCCTTTTTATCTTTTCTAACTCACCTAACTTCTTTTATTTTTCTTCAATTTCATCCTTTTTTCCAATTTTCTCCAAATTCCTCCATTTTCTTCATTAAATTATTCTTTTTTCTTGAAAAACTAAAACTAAAACTCTCTTTAAATAATTTTTAAATTGAAATTAAAACAAAGCAAACTTAAAACTAAAATTAAAAATTCAACAAAAAGGGAAATTAAATTAAAATTGAAATTTCTTTTCTTTCTTTTTCTTTTTCTTTAAAATCAAAAATTAAAAATAAAAAGACTCAAATATATATTTTTTGAAGAAAAGGGAATTTTTGAAATTGAATTGAAATCATTAAAACATCTTGGGGAAGGGGAAAAATTTAGAATATTCTGAGAATTGAGAGAACGTGAGCTGTTTTCGGAACTACTGGAGATCTCATCGAGTTTCGGCATATTATCATCATTGGTACTTTTTGGGGACAAAAGTTAAGCGTCAACAGGTGCGTTTTTGTTTTTCAATTTGCAAAAAATATAAAAAGAATTTAATGTGAATAATTTTCGATTTTAATCTTAAATATCAATTTAAGATTAAAATGGCAAATGTTTTATATTTTATTTTTAATTGATATTGATTTTGGTTTTTAATTGTAGTATGTTTTAAAAATTTTTTAATTATTTATTAATTAAAAATTAATTAGAAGGGTTTAATTTGGAAAATTTGGAGAAAAATAGAGAAAAGGATTAGATTGAAGAGAAATAAAAGAAGTTAGGAAAATTGGAAAAGAAAAGGAGGGAAGGAGGGACCTGATTGCAAAAGGAAGGAAAGAACTGTGGGGGAAAATGGAAGTAACTGAAAGATAAGGAGAAGGGACGCTTGTAAGGACTAAAACGACGCTGTTTTGTTGAGGATCAAAAAGACACCGTTTGACTTAAGAGAGGGTGCATCTGCAAAGAAGCGAAACAACGTCGTTTCATCCTTTAAAGAAACGACGCCGTTTCACTTAAACAGAAAACAAAAAAAATAAAAGGAACAAAAGAAACGAAGATTGAGCAGGAGCCCTCGAACGAAATTGTAAAGGGGAAAACGAAATAGAACTTAACGAAGAAACTGAAGGAACGAAATCAGAACAGAGAAGAGTGTTACCCAGTTGAAATCGAAAGAGGAAATGAGAAAGAGACGTCATCCCTCGATGACGATGAGAGTTGAGACAGAAAGTGAAAGCAGAAGGAAGAAAGAGAAGAAAGAAAGTGAAAGCAGAAGAAGAAAGAGAAGACAAAAAGTGAAAGCAGAAGAAGAAAGAGAAGACAGAAAGAGAAGACAGAAAGTGAAAGCAGAAGAAAGGGTTGGCAAAAAAGAGTTGATGGAGACAGAAGGTAGGACGTGGCTACAGTAGGAGCACACGAATTTCCCTTGAAAAGGGAAGGTGGAGGTCGAAGCTGAGGAGGCTGGCTAGAAAGTCTTCTGGGGATTTTTCGAAAAAAAAAATCAAGAGAGAAAACCATCTGGGAAAAGAGTAAGCTTTCTGTGTTAGATTTCTAGGGTTTTGATTTCTGTAAATTGGAAAGTTTTGGTATTTAGGTTTTCTGATTAGGAATTGGAAATTGTAGAATTAGGGTTTCTGGAATTAAGAATCTTAAATCAAAAACTCACTAGTGTACTAAAATCCAATTGTAATTTCTATTTCGAAATAAAAATTGAAATTTGAAATTCCTATTGAAAAGTTTCAAGTCTTTTGTTCTGATTTCGAAAACCTCTTTGGGGAAACATATCCAGAAGAGAAGAGTTCTGGAATCTCGATTGTTGCTTGAAAAATTCTGAGGTAACCCTACTTTCAATTCCAGTTTGTTTTCTTTTTTTCTAAAATTCTTTTGCTTGTGTGGAATCCAGACTGAATGGCTGCTTGTTTGTGTTTTCTGAATAGTTTGATGTTTCCTTTCTGTCATTTCTATTCTTGATTCTAGGATATGTGAAATTTAAGTTGTTCAGAGTTTGAATGCTGTTTGTACTGTTGATATCTACTGTTTGGTTTTGTTGTGTGATGGTCTCCTGATCCATAAAGACTGTTATGGTTGTTTAGCCGGCCTCTCCGTTGAACCCATATTCCAGTGTTTATGTTGGAAATTTAGTGTTATCAATCAATGGTTGTTTACTGAATTTAGAAAAGATCAAAGTGACGATGTTGTTTATTAATTGTAATGCATTCTGTTGTGGTTGGCTACTGAGCAGTTTGGCATTCTGAAATGCTCTTTGAAATATCTGTTTACTGATTGGCCTTTCTGTTTTGAGTCCATTGATGGTCTTTGCATCTCAGCCTGTTAGAATCCAAGTTTTGGTTCCCAAGTATGCTGCACTCGTGTAAAATAGCTGATCCAATGTAATGAGCTTTCTGTTGAAAGTCATGCTTGAGCAGGGAAAATGAGTTTGCATAGTTAAATATGTGGGCTAGGCTGTCTGTGATCAGTAAGGGTTCTATGTCACTTGTTGTTGCTGTTTACTTTGATGTTTAATGTTTCTGTTTGAAATGGCTGTAAGGGATTATAGGCTGTGTTCAACTCTTGCACAGTCTAGTTTCTATCTCTGATGGTAGTCCAGCTGTTGTAGCTTGTCTGCCCACCTTGTTTCATGCATGTATGCTGCTGTCTGTATCCCACATTCTGTTGGTAGTTCCATCCTGCCCTAGCCTGCCTGCAGTTAGGTTGCCTCCCCTTTGATGCCCTCCAACACTATAAAATGCATATAGGTCTCCGTGACTAGTTTCTGCACCACAATATTGCTATTGTTGTTTCTGTTCATCTCTTGTATGGCATAGTGACTACATGACCCATATTCTGTTCTCTTGTTTCAGTTATTTATTTCAGCTCAGTATGATTTTGTCTAAGCATTGTACTTTATTTAAGTGCATCTATGTTCATTTGTTGAGAATACTTTGTTTCTGTTGAACCTGTTTTCTCCTTTTAATTCATGATCAACCTGCAGTTTATCCTAGGGAGTCAAATCAATTGTTAAAACAAGTTGCTGGATACATAATGTACAGTTTGTACATAACATCCCTTGCTGCTTCTGTTGATATGGTCCTTTTAGTTGGTTGTTATGAATGGTAAATCTTTGAGTTTGGATAGACTATTGCAATTGAAAAAGGAATTGTCAAATGCATTGATTTGAATGAATAAACATGCAACATGAATCTCTTGAGCATAATGACAACATTAGGGGCTGTTTTAAAAAGTTTACATGCTTTGAGGACAAAATTGCAATTTTACAAAACGCGAGGGCCAAAACTAAAATTTTCTGTAATTGAACAAAACTGTTAGGTTTCGCATGAATGATGTGTTAAATGGGCTGTTTTAGAGTAATGACGTACCTTGGGGCATTTTGGTAATTTTCTGAAAATATGAGGACCAAATTGTAATTTTCTGTGTTTGAACCAAATTGCCAATTAGACATGTTTTATGCATTCATGAGCTGTTTTGGGGTCAATTTTGCAATAAAAATGACTTTGGGGCCAATTCGTAATTTTGTAAAAATTGAGGACTAAAATGTAATTTAACATATTTTGCATTTACTTGCCAAATTGATGTGTTTTACATCTTTTGTGTGTTGTTTTGTGATATTTGGACGTCCGAGGGCCAAATGGTAATTTTCCCTTCCCGAGGGACCTTTTTGTAATTTTCATAAATTTAGGGACTAAATTGTAATTTTCCTGTGATTGCTTTATATTGTTTATTTTGGGCACCCGGGTTTTAATTTGGGGATTAAATCGGTTAGTATGTAAATTTAAGGAATTGCTTGTAATTATTTTCTCTAGAAATCGGAGAAAGAATATTTTAGAACTAAGGGTTGTTTTATTTTCCATAATTTAAATTCTTGCAATTTATTGCTTTCTGTTATGTGTTTGTACAAACGACTTTATCACCGTTTAGGAACATCGCTAGTCGGCTTTTCAAAATAACAGTCTTAACTTTGAATTTTTCGGAAAACTAAAATTGGTTTCAGAGGCCGGTAAATCCGTGCGTTAGTCGAAATGAAATTTCGGATAACGTACCTTACCCTCTTACCTGTAATTTTTGGTTCAGATTTTGCCTTATCCAAAAACATAAAACAGAATCAACTTTTCAAAAATAAATTTTCGTTTTTCTAAAAATCCGATTCCCGAAATGGGTGGCGACTCAAATGATTTTTAGACCGACTAGTTCGGCACCGAAACCATAAAAATGCTTTATCAACTTCTAAAACAAAACTTTTAGTCTTTTCGGCCCAAAAGCTGGAAAGTCGTCGGCGGAACCGGATCGTCAACACCGGGCCGCCCTCGACAGCAGCCCAGGCTGCCCCGGTTGACTTTTTGGCCGAGAATCACCTATAAATACCCCCCCCCCCCCAAAACCATCATTTTCTTCACACCTTGAGCTGTGTTGACAGCCGCTCTCTTCTCCCTGCTTGCCTACGATGATTATTCATCTCAAAGGCAATTCTTTACTGCTTTCTGCATTGCATTTCGGTGATAACGTGCATTTGCATACATAAATCATATAAAAATAAGTCCAAATCAAGCTGAAGCTAAGGAGCGGACGCCAATTGCCTCAGGTATATTCCGAAACTTTATCTCTTTGATTTAATTCACTTTTATCACATCTTGTCTCATGCATACATGGCATATTGCATCTCATAAACACACATTTTTGGCTAATATGCCGTAATTTTCACTTGTTTTGGCCGCTGCGCCACCAAAATCAAATCTTTCAGTCACAACGCAAATTAAATCACTCTTTTGGCTACAACGCCTAAACAAACACACTTTTTGACCGCAGCACCATATCAAATCAACTCTTTTGGCTACAACGCCTAAATAATCAACCTCTTTTGGCTGCAGCGCCACACTAAAAATCATATTTTGGCCCCTAGGCCTAACAAATCACTTTTCCCTCAGCGGAAACACACAAAATCACACTTTTGACCACGAAAGTCATAAAACTCATTTTTCGGTCACTAGACCAACAAAAACACACTTTGACCGCAAAAGTCATAAAATTTTTTTTCGGCCACTAGGCCTAAATTTCCCACATTTCGACCACGGACGTCGATAAACTCCTTTTTCGGCTATTAGGCCTACATTTCGACCACGGACGTCAATAAACTCCATTTTGACCACGGACGTCGATAAACTCCTTTTTCAGCCACTAGGCCTACATTTTGACCACGAACGTCAATAAACTCCATTTTTGGCCCCTAGGCCTAAAATCACTTTCACACATTCATAGCATTCATACATGCATACACCCCCTCCATCGCCTTTAAATAGGCAATTCGAACTACATTGACATTGATCTCTCATTCAAACGAGAGTATGTAGGCATATTCGAGATATAACCTCGAATAACAGGTCTTCCCATTCCCGATCATTTCCAAATCTTCATTCCTGCATCACATACATTTAGAAGAAATGATCATTGGATATGAATGCATGACATAACCTCCGAATCCAGCTCGGGTTCGAAGACTAGTGAATTTCATCCTTTGGGGCGATTAACCTAGAAATAGGTTAATCGTAAAACGGAGTCACTAAGTGGTTCTTTTTTAATTTTTCCCCTTTAACAAAATAAATTAAGTGGCAACTCTACACACACACATTTCACCTCGATTGAACATCCCCGGTCAACCGACTTCCCTCGCGGATCGGCCCGGCGACTCGGAGGGTTCGGTAAGGGTTCACACCTTCAAACACCTTTTTCCACACACCTTGAGTTGTGTTGACAACCGCTCTCTTTTCCCTTTTTGCCTTCGGTGATTCCTCATCCCTAGGTAATTCTTTAACGCTTTCTACATTGCATTGTTGTGTTTTCTGCATTCATTCATAATAATCACTAAAAAATAAGTCCAAATCAAGCTGAAGCTACAGAGCAGACGCCGTCTACCATAGGTATGAATCTAAACTCAATCCTTTTAGTTTAATTCTCCTCTTCTCCTTCTCTAATCATGCATACCTAACATTTTGCATTGCATAATCTCTCTTTTTGGCCCCAAGGCCTAACATATTAAACTTTTTGGCCGCAACGCCATCCAAAGTCACTCTTATTGGCCCCAAGGCCTAACATATCAAACCTTTTCGGTCACTGATGCCGTAAAACTCCAATTTTGGCCCAAAAGCCTAAAAAATACCTTTTCGACCACATACGCCGTAAAACTCCAATTTTGGCCCAAAGGCATAAAAAATCACCTTTTCGGTCACGGACGCCGTAAAACTCCAACATTGGCCAAAAGGCCTAAAAAATCATTATTTCGGCCACAAATGCTGTTAAAAAACACACTTTTGGTCCTGTTGACGGTCCGAGGCGGAGCAGTAAGTGACTTTTATTTACTTTGAAAAGCCAAGTGACAAAACGATTTTTGATTTTGCGCGTTGCCGAAACTAGTCGGTCTTAAAAACGGTTTTAGAGTCGCCACCTGATTTCGGGATACCAAATTTTAATTTTATAAAAATGACTCCATTTTATTTTGAAAAAGGCACTGATCGAGAAATCAGAGATTCGAGTAAGGGGGTAAGGTACGACGGTTTAAGTTTTACTTAAACCACCGCCCGGTAAAACCAGCCTCTTGGTTTGTCTTTCTTTCCAAAATTTAAGTTTTAATAAAACTCCGTTGTGTGATTAAGACTAGCGACGTTCCTAATTGGCGATTTACAGTCATTTGAGAAAACATATCAAACATTAAAAACAGTAAATAGCGAAAATTAAAAGTGTTGAAATGTAAACATCCCTTAAATCTAAATTATTCTTTCTCCGATTCCGAAGAAAATAATTACAGATTTGTCCTAATTAAATTACAATCTACCCATTTTGATTCCCGAATTAATTATTTAAGCCTCAAAATACCCCAAAAACATATAAAGTAAACATATGAAACATTAAAAAATAATAGTAATAATTTATAAGATGGAGAACTGAAATTTCATGCGTGAACAAAAATGACAGCAATTTATAACTGAACAATTTAACTTTAAAATAGGAAAACAAAAAAAAGAGGGCAGATTGCAAGGTACAGGAGATGAAGAAGGAAAATGAGTCTTTATGACATAACCTACATGTTTCAAATAATTTTAACAGTCTAACCATATGCGTGCATTGTCCCAAAACAGTCACTAAATATTAATCATATTAACAAGGAAAAAGACTACATGGTAGGACCAGAATGAATGTAGAAAATGTAGGACAGAAACAAAAAAAAAATAGAGAATTGGGGAGATGCTACTGTCTAAAAACTCAAATATGAACCATTCAATTATCAGCAGTTTGGTGAATATTATCATGAGCAATTCTAAAGTCATCACCACTAAAAGGAATGAAATCATGAATGGTATCAACGGTGAATTTAAACATTTTTACTATAACTCATGAATAATTCTACGATTGCAATTATTTCACTTAACATAACAACATAACCAAAGTGGTATTAGAATAATTAACCCAACAAGAATTTTCCAAGAGAGAAGGTTGCTGCAATAGACAAGAAAACACCACCAATATATGTAGAAACAGCAAGATTGTAATAGTAACATGAGCAGAATTGTTGGATTATGAATAAGGCAGTATGCAAGAATGGCTGAGCAGAATTTTAAGTCATGATCCTTAGATGCAGACATGGAAATTAAGTGATGCACTGCAAATCATATAAATCAAACTCGAAATCAAAAGGAGACACTGCCTTTCCCCCAAAACAGTTCAATCACTCCAACAACCTAATAATC
>CANUEY010084639.1:0-38558 GCA_948099555.1 Croton setiger
TAAACTTTCCCTTCTAATTTTCAGACTTGTGTAGGATAATTAAAAAATAAATATGTAATTATTTAATAAAATCTTAATTGAAGTAATAGATAATTGCTATAGTGATAAAATGTGAATGGTTGTGCTTTACACAATAAAATATTATCACGTCAAAATAAGATATTAAAATGTTGTGGTGTAGTTGGTTATTATGTTATGTTATATATCAAAGGTTTCAGATTCAAATCTTATTGCTGTCTTTTTCGTTGACTAACGACCAAAGTGGACGAAAGGACCTGAGAGTGACCTACGAGTATGTTGAACCAAACCTCAAGACCCAAAAGTAATTACCCATTTATTTTAATTACTAATAATAATAATACATAATATCGTTATTAATTTAATAAATTTAGTTAATTCTTTCTATTTTTATAATCATAATATATATTTTTTAAAAAATTATAATATATATATATATGTAAAATAAAAAAAATTAGAAAAAGATATAAAAAAAATCAGAAAAAAATAAGAAAATGACAAGCAAACTAACTGTTCTATTTTATTTGTGTCCCATCATCAACACATTCTTAAGTCATTACTTTTATATGTTAAGTAGAATTTTTATTCGCACGATAGATTTGATTTATTGTAATTATGATATTGTTTAAAAAATATTTGTGTAAATGCATGCGTGTGCATTAAATGATAACAAATATTACTATTGAATTATATATTGTAAATAGAAATTTATATCAAAAAATAATAACTTTCTATAAATTTAAGTGAGTATACTTTTTTGAATATAACAGTATCAGGACAAATTTTTAAAGGCTTCTTCGTAGATTATATTAATTGTCTCATTTGTATCATAACTATCATCATCAGATATCAAAAATTTTTAAGTTCTTCATACTTGTTACCCTTCATACCGTTACATAGAGTTGTCCATGTGTAGACACTTGTTGCTTAAGAAATACTCTAACATTAGAAAGTGATTGTCCCTAACTCTCGTTGATTGTCATAGCGAAAGACAACATAATTAGGAACTGACGCCTCTGAAATTTAAGCGTCATCCTCATATCAGACAGCGTCAACGTCATCCTGGGAATGTAAACCTTCTCGCCCATGTTATTTCCTGACATTACATTTGTTTCTATAACCCTTGTTCTTAGCTTAGTGATATAGAGTCTCGTGTCATCGCATAATCCAGCAGAATGATCTGTTCCTGAGCATCATAATTACGTCCTCCTTGAGTGTGATAAAGTAGTTTGGAACCCCATAGCATTTAATGTTATTTATGAATTTTGGTGATGCAAGTGATTCAGGAATCCAAATGAACTATTAGACATACACGGGGCACCAAAATTGAGATATGTCCTTTCTCCTCTAGAATTAAGAGATATGATGTAGTCATTTATGTTTTCAACCATATATAGTGTTGAGTGCAAGAATCGACCTACTTTAGAAGTAGTTTAGATTTTTCGAGTAATAGAAATAATCCGGGCAAGTGCTTTCAATAATTGCAAATACAGGGTCATCTGACTATTCGATAAGCAAATTTGATGATACGGGTATCCTATCGATTTCATCAATTGAGTTTTTTGTTGTCCTATCCCCAAAGGCTAGTACCCAATCTAAGAACTCTCTTAAACGGTCTAACTCTGATCCATCTCGGTTGGCTTATAGTCTCATATTTTTTGTTAACTTTAGAACTTTACAATAGCCCCACAGGTAGGATGAATTGAGCGATGCATGAATAATATCCTAATGGTTACCTATGAAACACAAATGATTTAATGTTAAATATTAATTTTGATATTCAAATACTTTTATAGATAGACATATGACTTGTACATTTTTAATGATCGGCAATATCTGCCTAAAATCACCTCCAAAACAACTGTCTTACCAACAAAGAGTAGTACTTGATAGATCTTGATTGGTTACACCATTTAACATTGATGTGGGCATCATACTTCAAGAGTGAAAATCTATTATGTGGGACGACATGCCTATGAAAATTTGTAAGATTAATATGGTGTGGTTATGCACTTTTATACAATTTGTCTTTAGTAATTAAGTATTTGTTGTTGAGATCTATGTCATTCTTTTTTATAGTCCTGTCATTGTCCATTCTTGCATACACTAGATAACCATCTTTATCGGTGGTTGTTGTGCTATTAAACTTCTTTAGAAAATGCTTTGTACATCTACCATCCTGCATGCATGGGGAATTATGTGACAACTTTAACCTATATGTGCCATTAATTAAACAATTTACACTATATTTTTTTTTATATTACACATCATGCATCATTAATTATAATTTACAATTTTGTACTTATATATTATTTAATATAAAACTAATAAAAACAACTATATGTGTAGATACAACAATGAGAAAAAGGGGTCCTAAGTTTCAGCTGACCGACCAGTGTCAAACGAGTGTGACGTGTTACACTTCACGCTATGAGCTGTCTCTGTTAGCAGTTAAGAACCTGAAACATAAATTGCGATTTAGTTAATTGCATATTCAACAAGTATAAACTACCATAATTTAAATCAAAAATAATCACAAATTCATAACAATGACTAATAACATCAAAATGCACATGTTTATGTCATATGATTTCATTTAATTTCGTTGTGACTCATCAAGTCAAGTACTGCTCCGAAAATCTCATAAATCATATATCATATGGTTGGTAAGTATCAAGTTCCTATATGACCCGAATGTCCATTTATAAAATCATTTATTGACCCATAAATGTTGTCTGAAAAATCAATCCAGCATATGTGAAATTTTACAAATATATAAAAAATAAAATAAAAAGGAAAAAAATTGAGAACCCATAATTAGGATCAAATCCTATCAAAATGGACGGTGGAGGCTACATTCACATTTAAGAGCGGTTGCTTTTGGGGAAAGTGGTTAGTAGTTGTTTCTCAATCCATATTCCACATGACATGCTGAGGTTGAGAGCTACTAACTGCTGTCTGTGCATGCATTGCACTTTAATCATAGATTTTTGTTCTAACTATTTTGTCAATGCTATTATTTAGTCCAAATGTTGATTCTTTTTCCATCCTTAATTGGCATTGATTATGAACTCCTCGCCCAAAACCTAGAATTTCAAACATAAATCCAATCAAACTACCATGTTTTTTCAAGAGCTAAGAGCTCCTGCATTCCCGATTCTGATTAACAATATCAACCGTGAGGAACCCAGGCCATGAGTACTCCCATTTCCGATCTCAATCCTTTTCGATTTGAATATAAACATATTCTATATGTAATAATGCAAAAAAAGTCTAAATAAATTCAATAAAATATAAGTTTATCATATTATGATCACTGCCCAAATTTCATATTATTGGTTGGTTGAAGTAACAGTTCAATGGTTTCATAATAATTTAATAAATATACTCTATTAAATAATTAAAAAATGTTGCATAAGATAAAAAAAAATTTTAAAAATTATTATATTGTAATTTGTATTAATTGTATCCTTATTTTTTTATTTTTCAATTTTATACTTATTCGGCATGTTAAAACTTCTATTACTTTGATTTCATTTAATTTATTTTTAAGAAATTAATTTTTTAAAATTACATTGTAAGATTAGTTTAGAATCATAAACCAATGATATTTCGATACATGTTAAAATTTGATAAGCAAAACTTACAAGTGATTCAGCCCCTCCCATTTTCTATTTATGCGTATCTATTTTATTTGTATGAGTTGAATAACCATTAAAATAGTAGTTTATTATTATTTTTTTAAACCCATCAACTCTAAACCTTATTTTAAAGAAATTTAATGTCAATTAGTCGTTGATACATATCTTATTTTATATTTTATTAATTTAGTTAATTCATTAATTTTTTTTTTTAGAAAAAATTCATTAATTTAATTTAAATTCACAATCTTAAATATATCGATTCAAGCCGATCAAGCATAAAATTGGGGATATATGCACGAATGATAACCAAAATTAAAATAATGTTCAAACTTTTAAAAACAACAAAATAATGAAAATAGGGTTATTTAGAGCTTTTTAGGTCATCAAATTTAAAAATAGCAAAAAAAGTTGAAATTTTTTGGTACAAGTATACATAGGGTATTTGATGGGTATATAACTGTTTTTCGATAACCTTGATTTTTTTTGGTGACATTCTGACGAAAATTATGGCGACGCGAAAACCCATTTTTTTGCTGCATTTCTATTGAAATTGAATGAACGGATGATTACTGATCAGAATCATGTCAGAGATGGTATTTTCTCGCCGAAAAATCGTGGTAGGAAGAAAGTTCGTCTCCAATGAACCAAGTTTGCAACACTATGGATTTCCATCCGAAACTTAACGAAAATGTTTGGAATATTTCTAACAGCCTTATACTTGTCGGAAATTTCAAAAAACCACTTGGATCACATCTGAAAACACTTGGAATCTGGTCGTTTTCAATTTTCTCGGCAACGGCGTTGTGAATCTAGGATTAGGGATTTGGCTGGCTTCTATCCATCGTACGTGGTTTCTGAGGATATTGGAAAATTCTCTTGCATGAGGGCTGTAGACTAATACCATTCATTTGTTGGTCGGTTGCATTCTGGTTTTTGATAGTCTTCTTATTTTCTTTTTAAAAAAAAAAAAAAACTGATAAAAATAAATTTTTAATTAAAAGAGTCCTTTTTTTTCCTTTCCAAAACTTGGGTGGTCAAATTGGAAAAATTATTAAAATGTATTTGTAGTTTGACATATTATGTTTTTTTTTCCTAAAATCATATGTTTTGTCCCTATTACAAAATAAATGATTTTTGAAAACTCAGGACTAAAAGAGTGGAATATGTCGACATTTTAATAATTTTCCGGATCAAATTTTATTTTTGAGAGGAGAACAAAACTGGTCCATTTTTAAATAATTATTCCCTAAAAGTGTACTTTCATTTTTTAAGGGACTAAATGAGTCATCTTTTAATAAATTGAGACTAAAATAGTCATTTTTATAAGAAGAGACCCTAGCCATAACAGAAATAAACGCTCATAATGTTAGAAAATTGTTTAGAAACAATTTATAAAATTTTTACAAATTGTTCATTACATGTTGAAAAATTATTGGAAAACAGTTTAAAATTTTATAATTTTATTTAATTTTTATAAAAGAATTTCAATGTCAGTAATCACAGGAAAAATAATTAAAACATGTTCATACTTTATTTATAAATTTTTCACAAACTGTTCGGAACATATTTATACATGTAGTAAAGTTTTCACAAATTGTTGTACAATAAATGAAAAAAGTTAATTTAATCCCATAAAAATGTATAAAGGCCTTTTCGTTCAAAAAAATTAAAGGGAAAGAGCTTGTCCATTTTCTCCTAAATTTTTGGGCGAATGTGTGGGAACCCGAAAAAACTATCCATTTTCAATTACACTGAGTATGAAATTAAGCCCACGGGCTTGTGATAAATAATTGTGGCCCATTTATATTATCCACTAAGCTTACCCATCTTCCTTTCTTCATTTGCTTCTCACTTTCTAGGCTTCTACTCTTTGGTCACTCCACCGTTCCCGGCGAGCGGCGACAACGAAAGGTAAAAGAAAATATGCTGTCACTTCTCAAACGTGCCAAAATCATTGTCACCACCTCCGCTGTTAAACGTTTCACCACAAACATTTTCACTGCCACTGTCCCGAGACCGCCCGTTCCTGCACACCCAAGGAGACCCGTAAGTGTCGGATTAGGTTTAGTGTTCAGTCGTCAAGTAAGCGACTGGACCACCTCCACAGGCTATGACCACATCAGGGCCAATGTGAATTGCCCAAGATGCTCCTCTCAAATGTCTGTCCTCTTCTCTAACCGTCCACTGTCACTCACGCGACGAGAAACTGGTATTTATCAAGCAGTTAATTTCTGCCCTAATTGTAAAACTGCGTTTTATTTTAGGCCGTATAAGTTGGAGCCGTTGCAAGGAAGTTTTATCGAGCTTGGCAGGGTTAAGGGCTTAGATAATGGTAGTAGTAACGATAATGTTGGTTGTAGTGACATGGAAAGGGTTATTGGGAAAAATTTTGATAGAAGTGGAAACTTGGAGGAGGCTTCTGATGATTTGAGCTTGGAGAAAGAGTTGCCTATACCGAAGGAGATTTGTAAAGGGCTTGATGAATTTGTAATTGGGCAAGATAAAGCTAAAAAGGTTCTTTATTAAATTTATGTTTGAAATAGTAGTTCTATTTTGTTGGTTTGTATTGACACAGACTTGTTTTGATTATCAGGTTCTTTCTGTGGCAGTTTACAACCACTATAAAAGGATTTATTATGCCTCCAAACTAAAAGAGTTAGTCTTTCATAATCTTTCTAGTTTAGTGGGTTAGCATTATTACAATTTTTTTGCTGTTGTATTTCATAATCTACTATTGTTTGCTCTAGCTAAAACCATTTAAAGAATGATGATGTAGTTACATCACAAAGGGACAATTATGGCTCTAGCTATCTTTTTAGGCAAATCTTTGGTAGAAAAATTGCAAAAGCAGCCACTAGTTTCGTTAGATTTGCATCAAAATAATAACATTGCTACAGACTCTTTTTCATGGAAATTCTCAAATTAAACACATTTCCATTTTATAATGTCTTATTTGACTTGACCTTCATCTGGATATAGGTCACAAGTATGCTCTAGTTACAATGATATTCAAGATGGTGAAAATGAGTTTGTGGAGTTAGACAAGAGTAATGTATTATTGATGGGCCCTACAGGGTCAGGTATGATAATTTTTTTCCGTGGTCTCGTCCATAGTGAAATTAGTAGCCTTGTCATGATATAACTGTGGATGTAGTGATTGGAAGGACTTCATTTGATTCATTTCATTTTACCTTGACCATAAGGATAGGGAAGACATTACTTGCAAAAACACTAGCTCGCATTGTGAATGTGCCTTTTGTAATTGCTGATGCAACAACACTAACGCAGGCAAGTTCATTCTCCACAAGACTTTGCCTGAAAGTTTCCACTTGTTAGCTTATTTCTTGATGCTGTTTGTTTTCATGTCATGACTCAATGTTTTGCTACTTTATGATGTCTTATTCATGCGTCCATTGCAGTTTTATAAGATAAATATTCCTTATTCCCATTATTGGGTTACAACCAAAATAAACTAGTTTTGCACATACTAGTAATTCAAGAATTTTCGGTGGATACTTAAGTAGACATGCAAAAGGAAAGATTTTTATGTGGCATAGTGCGCACCGTTTTCCGTTTACAGTAATTATATTCAGAATATCTATCTGCCCTCTCGTCATCCTTGCACCCACCCACCCCCATAAAATCAATTACTGAATAGTAACATTGCATGATTGAATAATGACAATTCATGATTCTACTTTAGAAATTATTGAAATGGTTGTTCAACGAATCATCACTTCTGGTGTTATCTGTTTTATGTTGTTCCCATATCATCATCTTCGTCATGCAAACAGGAGTTCAATATTGTTTTTCATAAATAAGTGGCTGTTACATTGTCCTTAAGAGCTTTATTTAACTTCACTACTGAACACCCCCTCTCTATCTCCAGGCAGGTTATGTGGGAGAAGATGTGGAATCTATTTTGTACAGGCTACTAGAGGTATGATTTTTTACTTTATTTTTAATATTTTTGTTTAACTTCAATCTTCAGAGAGAGATTATCTAGTGTTCACAATTTCAAGAATTTGTGTTGACTGGACATATTTACTGATTCAATTTGCCATTTATTTTCCCCAACTTCTCATACAAATAAAACAAGGTGGATGCTAACCTGAACCTTTTATTCTTTATTTCCCTTGTGGCTTGCTTCACTGATACTGCTGTCTAGTTTCTTATAATTTAAAATCTTTTATTATTAAGTTGTTAATCTGTGAGGAAGTAATTGGAAATATCAGAGATTGAGCATATGCTTTGCAATGATGTGTTAATCATTTTATTGTTGCTGATATATAATACACACAAGCATATGTTAACAGTGGCTAGATCTCAAAAGTGTCGTTTTGGAGGGCAATGGACAAATATAATAGTTCATCAGGGACAGAGGGTAAAAATTCTGTAAAATAATCTAATTATACTAATGAGACATGTGCGTATGTGTTGGACCTAAATAACCAAAGCTTTACTTGTCTATAAATCCATTTGAATTGAACATTTTAGCTGCTTTTTTCTTGGTCCTTTATAATGTATTTTGTGGCTCTCTTCTGCATCAATCAGGCATCTGAATTTAATGTGGAGACAGCTCAGCGAGGGATTGTCTACATTGATGAAGTTGATAAAATGACTAAAAAGGTCGTCTTATGATTTGTTAGTATTTGGACTTTCTTTCCAATTGCTTTGATTTTAGTAAATGTTTTTCCATTATTCTTTTGCAGGCAGAGAGTTCCAATATTGGCAGAGATGTATCTGGAGAGGGTGTTCAGCAGGCCTTACTTAAGATGCTGGAAGGAACTGTGAGTGACTCAATTATGAATTTGTGTTCCCTGTAATTTGCAAAAATCATTTTTCTCTTTTGTGCCAAATGATAAGAAGTAATATATTTTTATAATATATTTCTCTTCAACAATTTAGAAAGAAAACCAAAATCCAGAGCAACTTAACCCGATAAGTTTGGTATATTGGTCTGCGGAGGACTAGTTGCTTTGACAAGCTAGTGGTTTTATTTGTAGATAGCTTTTTTTTGTTGTAGTTGAGAAATAATGGCCTCATCATTCTGTTCAAAGGGTTGCTTCCTACATTTTGTGGGATATTTTGTTTGATAGTTTGTAGTGAAGGTAATAGTAAGTCTTGTAAATTACTGCTCTTGCTATTGTTTGTCATTCATGTTGATCCTTCATACTGTGAAAAACTGGTGATAATCATGTTCAGATCTGATGATTGCCAAATGATGTGGGGATATTAGATCTGTTTTGACTCGGCAACATTCATCTGGTTGTAACTTATTCTAATTGATTATTTCCCTTCCCAGGTAGTAAATGTTCCTGTTCCTGATAAAGGACCTCGGAAGCAACCTCGTGGTGATACAATTCAGGTACATGCTGGACATAAATGTATCTGAACATCTTTTTAGACAAAACCTCTGAAAACTGGAGGTCGCAAACAATTTTATATGACATCCCTTCATTTAACCCTCTCAAAATACTTGGAATGGATTGATCAGGAAAGAGTTAATGGAAAGCTTACTATATGTTTGTGACTAAAGGTTGTTTTGAACTTCACAAATAAATTATCATGGTTGGTCATATGCCTCTTAGAATACTTTTTGCCACTATGATTCATGTGTTGCATGCACTTTAGTATTATGAATCAATTGTTGCCACCGTTACTTTGGTGGTACTGCACACGCACTCTGTTGATTCTTCACTAATAAATAAAAATGATGGGAATGGTTCTTTTATTTTATCATTTTTTCTTTGTAAATGGAATTGCAATGTTTTGTGATGACAAATTTGATATTTGAGAAGTATGATTGTGACATTTGCTGTCCTTACTCCCCTTACCAATATGAATCTTCAAGAATGGTAGGTTCTGTATGCCAGTGGCTTCAGAAAGGACTTCACCTCTTTTTCTTCATTTGTTTTCTTGAAGAACAGTGCAATGACTAAGTTTCTGCTGCTTTGAGGGCTCCAAGGATATAATAAACATGTTGCTTTGCTTTTAGCCATTTGTATTATTTTTTTCCTAGGCTTTTCCTTTTATAAAGCTTTTAGAACTTTGATGTGATTATTGCAGATGGACACGAAAGACATCCTTTTCATATGTGGAGGGGCATTTGTGAATTTGGAGAAAACCATTTCAGAAAGGTATTTTCTTAATTTGGATGTGTGCCCATAGCATTTGTGGTTGAAACTCTCTTGGTTCTAAATGTTCTTGTTCTTTTCTAAGACGACAAGATGCTTCCATTGGCTTTGGAGCACCAGTTCGTGCAAATATGAGGACTGGTGGAATGACAGATGCTATTGTGACATCATCATTGTTGGAATCTGTGAGGACTACCCTCTATAATCAGTGAAGCTTCCCCAACACAATATTTATCTTTGGTCCTTGAGTTGATACACAACTGAGTTTTATTAGTAATTAATTATGTCCTCTATACACTTCCTACTTATAAGTAGATGATCAAGTTTTAGTATGGTCTTTCAGGTAGAAAGCAGTGATCTAGTTGCATATGGCCTGATTCCGGAATTTGTTGGAAGGTTTCCTGTGCTTGCGAGCTTATCAGCCTTGAATGAGGACCAACTGGTTCAGGTCTATTGCATCTCTGTGACACCATATTATTTTCTGTTTCTTTGATGATTATTGAGGTGTTTTGTTTCCTGATTCATGTAAACACCTCATTTTATTTTATGGAGTATACCAAGCCTTTGTGTTACTGATGCCACCTCAGTTTTCTTAAAAGAAACTGATCAAATATGAGGCAATTTTTTCTTGTTCCATAGGTACTTATGGAGCCAAAAAATGCTCTTGGGAAGCAGTATAAGAAGATGTTCAGTATGAATAACGTAAGTATCTTATTGTTCATTGGTATGCATGATAAATTTTCCTCTATGTCCAATAATTGATGCAAGATATATGGGGCCACTTATGGATTGGTTGTCATCTCTGTAATGTTTCAGGTCAAACTACAGTTTACGGAGGAGTCATTAAGATTGATCGCAAAGAAAGCGATGGCTAAGAACACTGGTGCCCGAGGTTTGAGAGCTATATTAGAAAACCTTCTCACCGAAGCAATGTATGAGGTATATTTTGATTGCAAATGCTATGACTATTGATCCACTGGGTAAATTCCTCTAAGGAGTTTGGTTATTTAAAAGTAAAAACTCCTTTGGGTATTATCTGGTTTCAGGTTCCTGAAAACAAGACAGGAACAGAATATATTACTGCAGTTTTGGTTGATGAAGAGGCTGTCGGGTCAGTGGATGCACCAGGATGTGGAGCAAAAATGCTTTACGGGGATGATGAATTTGGGGATAGTATTCATGAGATAAAGTTAGAAAAATCTAGGGTAGTGCTTTCTCACCTCCAATTTCCACATTTGAACAGTCTGGTGTTGAATTCACCTTTATGCTGGTGATTGTTTAACAAGACTCGCATTTTCTTTCTTGCAGGATGACAGCGGGGTTGAACGAGATGAGTCGTTGGAGGGTGAACCAGAGTTTCAGTCCAGAGCGCTATGCTTGTAACTAATCAGATAGGCCATGTATATTAATAATTATAATGCCTAAATGTATAATTTACGTGATATAATTATACCACAAGAATGTTTGTCGAATTATGTCAGAAAGCGAAACCAAACCAAGCTTATTCCACAGTGAATGAATTATGTCAGAATCATGCATAAGCAAGGTAAGCACCTGGACTAGAGATCTTTATTAGTCACTCTCAATGCCTAAATTCAGCTTATGCTAATTTGTTCTTCACAAATTTTAGTGAAAAAAAAAAGGAATTTGAATGAATTTTCGAAATGGGTTTTCACTATTTGGAATCTGTTTAGTAGTGGAGGATTGTACCATGCAAAACAAACTCACTGGTGGAAACAGGAAAAGGAGGAAGATTGAAAGCATCATGGGATGCAGTGTCTTTCCCAAATTGTTCCATATTTATCGAACATACAATATTCTTTTGGTCCGTTAAATGAAAATTAGATTAATGAAAAGAACACGGATTTCCTCTCAAATTTGTCTTGTAATGTCGCGTTCGTTCTTCCATTCAAATGCAAGAAACTGAGAATTTAGGCCGTGAAAGATTCAACAACCTAATAATGGTACGTCAGAGCATACACATACTAAAAGCATTAAACAAAAAATGAATAATTAATGCTTAATTTTTATGAAGCCGACAATTATTTGTGGACAGTAAGGAAATAATAGCCTTCAATTTGTTAGAAATCAGAGACCTGACCTGACGAGAAAAATATATATACCTATTTGGAGGAATCAATTACGTCGTAATTTGAACTTGCTGTTCTTAATTTCTTATTTTAGAGTTGTTTATTATAATTTAGGAATACGTATATAGTGTTCATTATTTATTTTATTACAGCTGCATTTCCATTCATTTCTGCATTGTGGCTTCTTATGACTTTATACGTAAAAGTTCAAGAGCTTCTCCAGCATGAAAATTTAAGGATATTCGAAGCCTTTTAAATTCTTCGACAGTAACAGGATTATAAAGACGAGGGTGCTGAGCATCCACAAATTCTGGTTGAGCTTCAATTACTTCTTCTTTTGGTCCTAATAGGAATGTAGCTATTGATATCCGTACGTTTTCTTCCTTGCATAGCACTCTATGCTTCAAGTTCTTTAGCCTCCCATTGCTCCACACCTTAGCAACATCTCCAAGGTTGACAATGAAGGTGCCTGGCTCAGGATCAACGACTACAAATGCCCCAGACTTGTCCATAATTTCAAGACCGCCAACATTTTCGTCATCTTGAACCCAATATCCGTATGTAACTGAAACTCCAGAAGATCCTAAAGTTTCAGGTGTGAAGTTATATCTATTAAGCTTAAATTGGGTAGACCATCCTTCAAACAATTCATTTCTGCAACATCCCATACTTCGAGCCAAATGTTTCGCTAAATCTATAGCTAGCTCGCTAATGGATTTGGCATACAATTCAATCACTTCTCCACTAATGAGAATTCATCCAAATTCCAATAATATAAACAAAATTAAGAAGGAAAAACAAAAGGGTATGCATTGAAATGGAAATGGGTACGAACACTAACCTTTGATGAGGAGAAGCATCAACCTGAGAACAGAAAGTATTAATAGCTTGGGAAGAGGCAGACGAATCATATTCGTAGATGCTTAAGGACTCGTAAAGAGGATTACTTTTGTCAGGTGCTACGTAGCCAGTGCCTGATAGTAATGCTACATTTGCATTTCTCTTCTTGATTTCCATAGGAAGGTCTAGCAAAGAGTTCACTACCTTCTTCATCTCTGCCATAAGAGAAATGGGAATATTATGGTTCACCAATCTAAAACTGCCTAATTCCTCGCATGTTTTTCTTAGTACTTCGTATTGTCCTGGAAGATTTTGCATATCAATGGTTTGGATCAAATTCGAAACCATTTTGATTGATTGATAGATTGTAAAGAATACGATAATGGGTGTGATTATATATAACGTGGTATGTACGGGACACAACTTTATATAATTTTGTTCATATGAAATTGGTATTTCTAGCTTATAAAGTCTAATTGGTACACTTTTTAGTACGGAAATTCGGTTGGTGGAACTTCACGTACGTGGTGACATTGGCTAGATCAAGTTACGTACTTAGTACTTAGCATATATGTTTTCCTGAAAAGAAATGTTACGTAGTGTAATTGTTAGAAAATTAAACTAGAAAACAAGTCTTTACCAATTTATGTTCCTTACCCGACAAAGAAGAGAGCAAGTACGCCTCTACAAATTGCAAGATCATAAAACTTAGGTAATAAAAACAAGAATAGGTTATGTTTGTAATTTGGGGTGTGCATGACTATTCTTAGCATGCAGTATATGATAAATGTTTAACACGCACAATGCTGAGTATTATTCATGATCTCTAATTATTTCAAATATATCACATCAAAAATGGATATACAAGTCTGTTTCCAATTCATTATCTAAAAGTTTGATGTATTATAGAGAAGCTGACTCGGATATATTATTACTGCTGTTCAAAAATAAATTATTACCCTATTCATTTGAAGGTACGATGACCAATTTTCACTTCCGAATAAAACAACATGTATAGAATTGATTTATAAATGCGTTCATAATATAATTTATTGATAATATTTTTTTTGAAATAACTAATATAATAAACGGATTTACAAATGAATTTCATAAAATTTTGCATAATTCATTTGTTCCAAATGGGATGTAAATGTACTTTTCTTAAGTAAAATGGGTTATTAATGTTAATTGTTAAATCATAGATTGTCGTCACAAAATTAAAAATCAAGAATGAACAGTGACCGCATGTTTTACATAAAGGAAATGATTTAAAGGCATAAAAAGAAATGATTTTTTTTTTTAAGTATACGAGTGTTTTTTCTCCTTTTTTTAGCAAAATGTTTTACAAAAATTCATTTTTATTCCTATTTTTTTAAAAAATGATCCATCATGATAGCGATATCTCAATTTCTAAAAGCCAATGAAGAAATTCAATAATAAAGACACATTTCTATAGGCTTTTACAGATAAGCCATAGAAATTCAAAGTAGGCATAAATTAATCCGCAACTAGCAATATGAATCCTTATACTATCTCTATAATTGCTGAACGTTCAAAATCAAAAGTTTGTTGTCATCAAACCTTTTTCTAAATCAAAATTATCTGAATCATTTCTATGTAGGACGATAATAAAAGCATTAAACAAAAAGTTAAATACTTAGTGCTTATGAAATAATAACCTTCTTAGAAAAAATCAGAGACCTGATGATGAGAAATGTGTAATATAATACCTATTTGGAGGAATCAATACTTCTTACACTTACTCAATGTTCTTAATTAATTTCTTGTTTTAGAATGGTTGAAAAGTTGATTAATATGGGAATACATAATGTTTTTTATTTATTTTATACTTCTTCAGGACTTGATATGTAAAAGTTGCAGAGCTTCCCCAGCATTTAAATTTAAGGACATTCGAAGCCATTTAAATTCTTCGATCGTAACAGGATTATAAAGACAAGGCTTTTGAGCATCCACAAATTCTGGTTGGGCTTCAATTGCTTCTTCTTTTAGTCCTAACAAGAAAGTTACTAATGATATCCGTACAGTTTCTTGCTTGCATACCACTCTATGCTTCAAATTCTTCATCCTCTCGCTGCTCCACACCCTTGAAACATCTCCAAGGATGACCATCAAGGTGCCTGCAGACTACAAATGCACTAGACTCATCATCCATAATTTCAAGCCCACAAACATTTTCGTCGTCTTCAAGTATTGTAATGAACACAGTATCTGTATGTGTTTGAGCTCCAGTAGAGCCTAAAGTTTCAGGCGTGAAGTTATACTTATTGAACTTAATATGGAAAGTTCATCCTTCAAACAATTCCATACTACAACATCTCATACTTCGAGCCAAATGCTTCGCCAAATCTATAGCTAGCTTGCTAATTGATTTGGCATACAATTCAATCACTTCCCTGGTAATTATAAGAATTCATAGTTCAAATTTCAATTATGTAAACAAAAAGACAAAGGAAAAACAAAAGGGTATACATACAATACGAATATGAATACGAACCTTTGATGAGGAGAGGTATCAACCTGAGAACAGAAGGTATTAATAACTTGGAGAGTGGGAGAAGAATCGTATTTGCAAATGCTTAACGACTCAAAAATAGGATTATTTTTGCTGTGTGCCACATCGCCAGTATATCTACATTTCTCTTCTTGATTTCTATAGGAAGATCTAGCTGAGCTTCTGCTACCTTCTTCGTCTCTGCCATAAGAGAAATGAGAATATTATGATTCATCAGCCTACAACAACCCAATTTTTCGCATGTTTTTTGTAGTACTTGGAAAATCTAATGGTTGGGATTAGGATCATTTTGATTGTAAGAATACGATGATGGAAGGGTGCGATTATTTTAATTTCTTGTTCAAATTTTGTTAATATTATTACATTGTATTTGTAGCTTATATAATCTACTTAATTGGTACACTTTTTAGTAACGAAATACGGTCGTTGAATCTTGGACTATGTGGTGGTGACATTGGCTAGAACAAGTTACGTGTTTAGCATAGATTTTCCTGAAAAGAAATGTTACATAGTGTAATTGTTATATGTGTTCCTGTCCAGCAAAAGAAGTGTGCCTCTACAAATTGCAATAAATATGTTATTTACTTAAAATAAAATGTAAAAGAAAAAGTTTAATTACTTAATGATACATATGATTAAAAATATAATTAAAAATTAATACAAAATTAAATACTGAGTACATGTTACGAGCATGCACGTGTTAAAAAAACTAGTGTTTATAAAATGATCAATGAATTGCATCCCATAAAAAAAAAAAAAAAGAACTAGTTTAAGATATAAAATTGTAATAAACCCATAGAATGAGACATTTCTATGACAATATGACCTCAAGTAGTGAAATTTTTTACTGCAGTTATGTTTGGTGAAGAAGAAATCTGTTTTAAGGGAAAAAGACCATGAAATACAGAACATATAAATTTATCTTTCCAACACATTACAAACAAAATTTGGTACTGCGGATATAAAAGCAAATCACTATAGATGCTTGTTCTTGATTGAAGGTAAATTTCTTTTGTCAATTTTTTTAAAATAAAATTTGTTGTCGATCCAAATTAGTATGGCATATGATGAGTAATGAATCGAAATAGTTGTTAGCTGTGTGATTAGGAATCGTGTTTTAATATTTCGATATCAATTATGATTAAGAGGCTAATAATGCTGCTTCAACAGACAAGATTGTAGCTGAAATTCGGCACCTGCAACAAAAATTTACTTCTCAATTGAATGTGAAGTATGCCAATTTCAAAATTGGTCTCATCACATAGGGCATAGGTATATGATACTAATACAGCAGATTCACTTATTGCTATTTAAGGCCTTGAATCGAAGGCATAAGAAATGTGTTGTCTTTGAAAATGGTAGGACAAATAAGAAATGTGTAGAAACCTGAAATTTTTCAAAAACCAAGTGCAGCCAAATTTACAGTTACATATATGAACAGATCTTAATAGTTATAACTGTGATTAGAGACATCTATCCCAATTTAAATGCATGCAATTTCAAGACTCCTTAAGATTGAAGCAAATAATTTGCAAAAATATGTGCAGATAAAGCCACCTGGTGGGAGATGGTGAATAGAGAACGGCTACCAGCTTCGTATCACTGAGATGTAGAATGATGGTATTCCCATATTATGCAGGCAACGGTTCCTCCATCACTATATTTTAAAAATTGTCAGGCAAGAATTCCTTGCAAATTTTAATATTAATATGTGAAAGGAAAGAGGTATAGACCTTTTCTCTTTGTGGAAACCTCAGCCTCCTCTCTGACTGAATCAATAGCGACTGGTGGTTTCATTGGTACGTCAGGAAGATCCAGCGTTTCTTCGTCTTCCTTCGATGGCACTGGAGTAGGTACTGCTGGCATTTCTTCAACGGTGATCTGGAAAAGATAAGTTTCCAAAACAAAAAATAAGATGTAGAAAAGAAGACATATGCAAAACATTACATGGCCAGTATTTTGCAGCACAACCATCCAGAAAAATCCAGTTCTCGAACAAAGAGAAAAAAAATATAAGAGTGACCGGCAATTCTAAAAAACTCGAAATATTTTCTTCGTCAATTATGCTATTTTAAATAAAAATGAATTCTATCTTTTAAGAGAGGAAATGTTTTCTGAACACTGACAAACTCATTATAATAAGAAAAAAACACTTTATATACATAATATTTCCAAACACAGATACCAAGAAAACACCAGTCTCTAGCAGCCATGAGGTGATAGTAACTAATGACTAATATAATTTGACATTGTTATGTTATTTTTCTCTCAGCCAATATAAATTTGAAAATAATAAGTGTTTTCTAACAATTTTTATCATCATATAAACTGACATTCTCATTATCTTAGTTATTCTTCAATATTGCAACCAGACACCAAATGATGAGCTAAGTAAATATAAAATTTGCAATGTCAAAGCTCAAATAAACAATATTGTATATGTTAAAATGTAGCATTAAAACAAAAAATGCCAAAGAAAGTTCACAATTGGGAAAATAAAACCAGC
This sequence comes from Croton setiger, assembly GCA_948099555.1. Taxonomy (NCBI): domain Eukaryota; kingdom Viridiplantae; phylum Streptophyta; class Magnoliopsida; order Malpighiales; family Euphorbiaceae; genus Croton; species Croton setiger. Next base: position 17,769 of record CANUEY010084639.1, read on the forward strand.
AAATGGGACTGAAAAAGGATTGAGCATATTGTCTAGCATTACGCACAAACAACTATGCTCAATAAAACCTTAAGAAGCAGCACCGATAAGTGTTAAGAAGTAACAGTTTAAATGATGTTATAGAGAAAAAAAGGTTATGTGGAGCAGCTGATAATATAAAAGGAAAACACACCTGAGTCTCCAAATCTTCAAATTCAGCTAGGATCTCTTCTTCATCTTCTGCTGATAACTTCTCGCCCAATATGGCATTAATTTCCTTCAAAAGCATCACAAATGAGGAACTTTTGTCCAAAACTCGAAAAAAATGAACAAAATTTATAAAAGAAGTACAAGCAGGATCAACCAAGAAAAAAAAATCAAATCTAATGACTCAGTCATTTGAACACTAGGAAACAAGGGAAAGATAGAATACTTAAAAAAAGGTATTGTATTTGGACATATGTTCCAAGGGACACGTCTTAAAATATAATACTTTAGAAAAGTTAAGTATCCGAAAGAAACTAAAGCATTCTGAAATAAAGAATAAAATGTAAAAGTAAACTCACATCTTGATAAGCTTTAGCTTCAGCACTATCATCCATTAGCTTCTGTACATCATCCAGGTTGATCTCGCTTTGTATTGCCTTAACTGCATCGTTACCTGACTTTAAACTCTCAAAGACTGCTTTCTGCTTGCTTGCCAGTTCAATATCTGCCAACTGCACAATGATGATCATAGAGTCAATTAAACATCTATAAATTGCATCTTCATTTCTGATACAAAAATTGCTTCTTGACAAATGAGTAACTCAAAAAATACGGAAAGCTGATAATGATATTATAATCAAATAGTTGAAAATAAAAATATGTAAAAAATAGGGGAGAAATTTAATTGAATACTCCAAACCAGAACATAAATTGCAACCTTCCTATCATTTCTCACCTGTTGCTCAACATTAATAAGCCAAGTATCCACTTGCTTCAGTAACTCTTCCTGCGTTTTCTTCTTCTTCAATGCAAGCAAGGCCCTATCCTTTCTCTTTTGCCGAATCAAATCTCTAGCCGCATTCTTTTCAGCTTCAATAACTTCTTCAAGCTAAAAAATGCAAAAGATAGAAGCATTACCACAATAAATTAAACAAATAGGACATGCTCTATACAGCCCACTCATGGCAGAACTGAAAATATTCCAGACAACACAAACATGAGTGGTGAGACTGGTTTCCACAAAAATTTCTATTTATCATATTTAACGAATGCCGATGGTTACTTTTCATTCTTCAAGCCCCATCATTTTTATTAAATCAAATTTTAAATTAAATTAAAGGTCAACCATAAACCTGAAAATTTCAAAGAACACAAAGGAAACACAAGCTATCAATGCCGAGAACACCTTCTAAATCAAGGAGTGCAAGTAAAAGTAAACCTTTTGTTGGTATTGTGCAAGCTTGCGCCGTTGGGTCTTAAGAGAGAGAATTGCACGATCCACCTCTGTTATCTTGGGCTTCTTCACAAGTAAATTCCCCATCTATACTATCCAATACTAAAATAAACAAGAGTTTACGAATTTAGATAAGAAGACAAAACATAGTTCCTAAAAAAGCTAAAACTAGAGCAATTAAAAAACTGCAAGGGCAAAATCTTCCAGAAGTGCTAAAAATCATAAAAAGCACAGGCGATAAAATCTCTAGCAGTTTCTTTACCAACTCTAGCAATACTAACTAAATAAATAAATCGACAAAACAATTAAAATTAAATCATATTTACTAATTTCAATTCAATTAAATTAAACTTAAAACCTGTCCAATTTATTGAGTTGCAGCAACATTAATAACTATTATCCAGAATCATTATCCGAAGCCACTACAATCGAACTAATTCTTGAAAATGCTAGTTCATTGAATGCTAAAAATCACAAAATATCAACAAAAAAAAGGGTCATTGGGAGATTCAAGCCACCATAATATCTCATTGTCATTGTTGAACTTTACCGTCTGATCAGATTCAAAGCTACAAAATCTCAGTCTTGAATTATCAGATCTACTTTGTCTATCCTTGATTTTGGTGAAGTAGTGATATAAGAAAACAAGGTATTAGCCTCCACGATCACTCAGTCTACAGATTTTTAGCAAGACCAACAAGTCTGCAAAATTGGAGAGTTTTGATGAAAAAAAAAAAATAAAAAAGAAAAAGAGGAGAAAGGGTAAACGCAAGAAATACAGAAAGAGATGGGGAATAAGTGGAGATGAAATGACAAGTCCACTAAAAGTTTCATTTTTAGTTCTTCCAATTTATTTTTTTCATTTTTTTTCCTCAAAATATTTCATTTTTAACTTGACATATAAATCTTTTTAATTTCTAAGTATCATATGCCAACATAATGAAACTGCCACAATCAACCCCAAGGATCCATATCTATCAATCTATAGTATTTATAACTAGTGAACTTAACCAGACACCATTTAAATCAAAGCAAATAAGTTGAAAGTAATAAGCAAAAGAAGAAAAAACCAACCAAAAAACACAAAATATATCTTTTTAATTCATTGCCCCAAACATTCTTCTTTTTAATCCTTCCACTTTCCTTCAAGTAAGAAAAATTTATAAACTTGAACTTTGGAAATACAGTCGCAACAGATCAAAGGATTTTATCACAGGACACCAAAGGTTATAACTCATTAAGTCAATTTCTCGAAATTAAGAACTACAGTCTAAACAAAAATTTAGGAGGTAAAGGGATTTCAAATTTTAATATTAGAATATGATACAATACTTCAATTATTAGTTGTTTCAGATGCTTAAATAAACATTGATTCACATAAAAGAAAATGTGAAATTAATCTGAAGAGAAACCCTAATCCAATATGATCCAAGTCATATAATTAGTAAAACGAAATTCATAATCAGAAAAAGTGGAACAAAAGTTCAGCAGGACGGGCTCCAGAATAAACACACCAAGAATAAAAAACTAAGAACACTGATTCGATACACCAAATTCAAAATTCGGGGGATTCAAGCTTCCAATACTGAAAATTCAATAATTAAAAAAAATTATATAAAATGAAGAAAGAGAAGTACCTTATGAAGCCGTTTTTTAGTCTGTACAGATACTGGAAGCGAGCTCCTCAATGCTTATATATAAATGGCAAACAAAAGGTTTCTCAATGTTATAATTAACACAATAGCAAGAGGATCGAGTTGGAGTTTGGATTTAGGTTTCGGTTTTGCTTTAGCCCTAAATTTTTATTTTTATTTTTTTCTGAGAATTCATCAAGAGAAAAATAAATGAAATTTCAACTTCTTTTCCTCTGTTTGGCCTAAAAATATGTAAGAAAAGGAAGAAAAAACAACAAAAATATTTTTCTGTAATTTAGAGGGAAAGGAGGGAAATCCATAACAGGGAAAGATTTTAATTACAAAGTATTAATTAATGTGAATAAAATTGATGTGTTTTTAAACATAATAATATGATAATAAATTAACTAATTATTTAGGGAGAAAGATATTTTAATAGTTTTGTTTGGTGAAGATTGAGTTGAGTGAGAAGGTTAATTCTTTGTTTGTCGATGATGACACGGGTTTCGTGCCAGTAGATCTTGGGATTTGTAGGGAAACCTCCGAATGCTTTAGAGTTATGGACCCGTAGTGGTCTTCAGGTGCCTACTCCTAATGCAAGCAGCTACTAGCGATGATTGTGTCCGATCGGAAGAACTTGTAGTTGTTGGTTGGAGGTTGTGGCATAGATGGACTCATGTTCTGGCTCAAACCCATAAGTCGTTTGTACACCCTTCTATTATTTTTGGATTGTAAGAGTTTTTTAGTAGGCTACACATTTCCATTCATAGACAAACTAATGTTTCTGGCACATATTTTTTCACAAGTGTAAATACTTTTTTTTTATTTGCCAAAATACTAAATATTATATCATAGCATTGTTATAGTCCATGTTGACTTATAAGTTGTTAAATCTATTTATTATTTGTTAAAAATTTTGTCAAAAATCTCTTTTTTATACAAGTTAACAAATTTATTTATTAAAACCGTGAAAATTAAAATACAAGTATTTTCCTATATACTACTAGTAGATATAATAACATTTATCTAATTATTAAAAATTTGACATTTATTCAGACTAAAGTTTTAAAAAATAACATTTGTTAACCTTAAGCAAGTATGGCCACAGAATTGTAGTGATTTAGCCAAAAAATAAAAAACAGAATCGATATAGGGAGCGAATACATTGTTTCGTAAACCACCCATACACATAACTGCCAGGATCTATGCTAAAATACCATAATTGTTTGTCATTACAGCCAAATCCAAAATTATACCAATCTTATTTTAGAATATAAAAATAGGATTAAAATTAAAATTCTTCAAGCGGAAGTCAAATTCAGCTGCCAAATGTAGCCTTAGGAAACTACAAACTGAATCTAAAAAATTTCAGTAAGTTCCTCTTTTTTCTTTTTAACCAAGAGTAAGTTCCTATCTTCTATTCATTCATATGAATTAATTAAAGACAACAATAGCAAATGCTATCAAAAGACAAGTATTTGACGCTATACAGAAAAATCCATAGCCTGTATTTGCATTTTAAGTATGAGCAGCTTCAATCAAAACTTCAGCATTCTTAATGACCCTTCATTATACACCTCTTAACTGGGGCAAAAACCCTTCAACTCTATTCACTTTTCTACCCATTGGAACTCTGTGGCAAAACGCTCCCTCGTGACAAATTCATCAAAACTACATCATACAGCAACATGTCCATCACTCATTCCGGATGGAATGGTACTTGTCCCAAAGCGTAGGAGATTTTGAAATTTCATTCATAAGGTTTTTGAATTTATGGCTGCAATCACCTCCACTGCAAAATTAAAAAATAACAACCAATCACCCCAATATAGGGTAGTTTCAGCGTCATTTTAATAGTGGTCAAACTCTAATGACATTCTTAACCAACAGTTAATTTTTAAAGCAGGATATGCAATTTATTAACAATACTTCACATAAGAAGGAATGTTAATTTAACTAGATTCCCAATGCATCATATAACAACATCCTGACATCAGAGAACAATGACAGATGCTATATAAGCTAGTACTTTTATCCACAAATATATAAAATTAAACTGATTACTTTGCCAAATCCAATTACTGAGAATCAAAACCAAACCTTATGCGGTTCAATGCAGCAATTGCTCGAAGAGCACTGCGGATCATATCTTCATTACGATCTACTTCTTGCTTCACAGCATCCTGCTTTGGTTTAAAATTGATAGTTTTCTGGAGAGGATCAACCAAAGAGTCCAAAACTGCAAGTTTAAAAAAGAAAATTAGAAAATCTGTAACACAGATCACTTGAGAGTAGAGGTGGATTAAGTGACCAACCTGCCAAAACAGCAGATGGACATTTATCTGCAAGTTTTGAGAGAATAAGATGGCAAGGCATTTTAACATCATAATGATCTGTAAAAATTCCCAGAAGAACAAGTTAGTTGAGGCGATCAAATAAATGATTAATAAGGTAAACAGGACAAGGAACAAATTCAGGAGTTTCTTCCGCTTGTGAACCCATATGCTGAAATAAAAAACCAATCATAGTGATCCCCAAGAAATCAATCAGAATGTTATTAATTAACACAAAATGGGTATATGATATTTAAGCTTACCGTCAAGACCAGATTTGAGGTAAGGAACAATGAAAGACGAAGGGTTTACTTGATCAAGACAAGTATCCAACAGAGTATCAACACATTCAAATGCTGCTTTCCTCAACTCAAGTCCATCATCAACAATATGCTTGAAGGGGCCAAGATCAACTGTTCGTATCAATTCTTGCTGCACCAAGAAAAGCTTTTAAATCAATAAACTGGAAGAACCTATGATATAGGGCAATTAGAAAATATAAGCAATGAAAAATTGATGTAAATTATATAGCAGACTATATTATAAACAACAAGAATGGTATCCACAAACTCCAACAACCAAGAATGCTGCCAACATGGAAGATGCTTTAATAGGATACAATTTTTACTGACCATGTAACTACAAGGAAGAACATAAATAAACCAACTTATTGTTCAATTCAATCACAAGGAGAAACTCCATGAATTCCAGATTACCTTAACAATTGTTTGATCATAGAGAAGTGGCAACAATTCTGGAAGAAGTCCTTTGATAAGGTTAGGCTTATTATGTGCAAACGTACTTAAAGCCAAGACAGCTGCACGCCTAACATGCTGCATACAGTACGTAAAATAGCTATTAGCTTAAAAACCCAATCGTCTCGACCCATCACAAAGAATTCGGAATCAGAAACTTACCCGATCATGATCCTTGATTAGCATAAGGAATGATGAAATTTCAGGGTATATAATTTCATCTATCTTCTCTGGTCGTTCGACTATAGAATATTTTACAGCAATAACTACTGTTGCTCTGGTGAATGCAGCTGGACTAGTTGTTCTCACCTTTATGAAAATCAAGGGGTAAATCAAACACCATATCCAAATAATAGCAATACAAAAATAGTGCTGCAGCCTTTATTAATTTTTTCACGGTACCTTAAGTGCAGGAACAAGTTTTGCAGGTTCTATAAGTGCAATTTTACCAAGGCATTCAGCTACAACATTTCGAACACCCTCTTCCTCACTCTCACCATGATTAAATAGCAATTTAAGTATCTTCTCAACACTAGAATCCTGGAACTCCGATTTGTCTACAGATTGCCGTACTATGACCTGCAGCATAAAGGAACTTAGGACTTAAAATGGACATCTCCATTTGAACTATTAAACTTGAACCAAGAATAGATTCCGAAATAAGAAAACCCACCTCCTTCAGAGAATGAAGCAGAAGATACTGTTTCTTCTGCTGATTATCTATCTGATCTAAGATAAAAGGCAGATACTTGGAAAGATTACCAACAGCAATGTTTCCAAGAGCATAAGAAGCAGCAGATTTTATCTCTTCAAATGGAGACTGGAAGGACTCAATAATAATAGTTTCTATATTTACATGGGAGGTAAGATCCTTCCTTCTCCCAATCTCCCCCAGACACAGCAATGCAAGGTGCTGCTTAGCCTAGAAAGCAAACATGAAAATAGTAGACTGTTAAAAGGAAAATATAAATAACATTGAAAAATTATCCAACACGGAAAAGAAATATTGCTATAGATCATTAGACTGTACTGAAGAAACTTACTGAATTGGAACTGCTGTCATCTTTAAGAATCTCTGTCAGCATTTTCACAGTAGATGAACACTTCTGATCACCTGCAGCAAGGCAGAGAACAGCTACACATTGGGCTATTGAATATAAAGCCTGTTTTGCAACACCACCAGACTGGGCAGATGGCTTTGCACTTGAAAGAAGGGAGTCCAGCAAAGTGTCAAAGCTTGTATTTGCAGAATAGACTAGTGCTGCAAAGAAATTTCGTAATGCCTGCAATATCAAACAAAACGTGACCAACTAAGCACTAATAATTTGGACAAAATTTGAAATATATGTAAGCAGCAAAGGAAGTACCAGAAGAGCTTGACCCTGTAGCAACGAACTTTTGATTAATGTTAAGGCCTGAGGGAGAACTTTATTTCTAACAGCCAATCCAACATTTGGGCTTGATCTCCTGTCAGCCATCAAAGTGCAACAGAGTTCCAGAGCAAGAGCTGTCATGTGCAAATCTGAATCACTGGCATATGCATGAAACAGAGAAGGATTCAGAATTACATGATTACAATCATACATGAGTTCAGAGGTAACCAAAAGAATAAATTAAAAAGTAATTGAACCTTATAAGAGTTGAAAGTTCAACAATAATAACTTCATAAGCAGATGAACCAATCTGATCACCATAAGCTATAATTAGCGAATTGAGCGTTCCCAGTGTTGCTTGCCTTAGAGCCCGATTAGCCTATTCTCAAAAACAATCAGAGTTCAGAATCATAAATGTGTACACTGGACCTATTTGCTACTACACTTTTAACAGGTAAAACTCCATACCTTTCGCAGGAATGCTGTTAACTCAACAATAACATGCTCCAATACACATGATAGATCAACCCGAAGAGGAGAAGAAGCAATGACAGCAAAAGCCTGGATTCAGAAATTAAAAGGAAAACACAATTGATCACTACGGAAAGCCAATTAAATTCATCAAGAAGTGACATAACAGACAAGAAAACTTAGTCAAGAATCAGAGTTATAAATGAATAGCTACATGCACAAAGTAAACAAACTGACCTTTACAGCGGTAAGCCGTGTTATTTCATTTCCCATCCGGTCAACAAGTACAGGAAGGCATGCAGGTAATTCTGCTCCGAGCTTATCACCAAAAGTTGAAATTACAAGTCCCATGCAAGAAATAGCACATTCCTTGACTTCCTGGAGAGTAAAAACAAAATGGTAACATAAAAAATAAATAAAAAGGGAGCAGAGAATTTTAGCATGCAAATTCCAAATGAGAAACTGTGCAGGTAAGATAGATTTAATAAGCAGAAAGCCAAAATGCTAACCTGGTCTTGGTCTTGGTTTGTCAAGCGAGACATTATGGCATTATATATTGGATGAATGTAAGGTTTGAAGTCAAAACCTAATTCCTACATCGGAAGACCATTTAAAGTTATTAGAAATTATCTAACAAGAGTTTTGAACAATGAAGACTATGCACGATAATCTCACCTCAATATTTGGACGCACGACACGAACAAGTTCACCACATACTCTTAATGCCTCAGCTGTTACCTTATAGTACCGCTCACCAACTGCAGATAAAACAGGACTAGAAAGAGCCTGAAAGAAAAAAATTTCGTAATGTCATTGATACAATCATCAGACTCATTTCACTTGTGCAAACAAATAACTCATGCATAAAAACACCGTGAGATATCAATTTGATTTGGCCAAAGCTACGCATTTCAAACTAAAAGGTGTAATCAAAGAAAGAGATAGAGAAACATGTCATCAAATATCTTCCCTCCCTCTTTCCTACCTCAACCCAAAATAAAAGGAATTTGAAGGGGACGATATATATATACACATCAACATATTTCTGTGCTTATAAGCACAGAAATAAGACAAACTCTTGCTTCTAGCATTCATCATGTGAACCCAGCTCAAGACTTAATTTGTTCTGAAACACCAACAAAATTTGCAACATCTACAAGTACATTAAGGAAATGATGTTTCTTTGTGAAAAGATTCTTTCCCCTATTTGGTGGCTGAGACTGAGAGACCTATAAAGCCATAACTGGAAGAAAGTAGAATTCTATGGAAAGGCTATACCAGTAAAATCCAGTAGGAGGCATGTAAGAATGCCATTAAGTCATATACCCCATGAACATGCCCAGGAAGAACAACTGATTGGCTGACCATCCAATCAGTAGCCATCTTTTCTTCCTAATAGACATCAGAAACATCAACAACATTGTCACAATACTATGTTTAAACACGCATGAAACCGCCCATCACCTACACACTTCTCTTTAGCAACATAACTGTGCATCAACTGTTCAAACGCATAATCCAATAAGTCCCACTACCCAAGATATCTCCAAAGGCATAAAAATACCACCACCTTTTGCTTAGTATAACAAAGAATCCCATTCCACAACAAAAACCCTTACGTATTGTTTGGTAAGCTGTTATCTAACATAGTCGTATGAATTTCTTTGTAATGATACAAACTAAATCACGCAACGTAATGTGTTAAACTGTATCGTTTTACAGAGTACCAAATATATCTTATTTGTACTGGTTGAGTCCCTCAGCAAGCCCCCTCACACCCTACCACAAGATGCACAAAAGTTCGAGAGCACTAAGGTTATAGTGCCAATGCTAATTCTCTTCCCGATTCCATTTGAGATATCCACAAGAAATTCCTATGCCATTAAAATGTTTCCTCCCTAACCTAAGATCAATGCTTTTTAATTACCCAACACATGAAACCCAGCATCAAATAAATAATCAAGGTTCCACAACTATAAACCCACAAGCCACATCAAAGACCAGCTCCTAGTAACAATTCGAATCATAATCTAGCCCATTAGCAGTATTCTAAGATGGCAAAAGTTTTATGTCCAGAGGAGGCAAAAACTCCTAAAGCCCAAGGCACTAACTGCTTGCACACACTCAAAGCAAAGCAGCTATAAATAAATAAATCTACTTTCCCATCCTACTTCCATATCAGATTCCATTTATTAAAATTAACTCCTAAGCAGCTTGGTCTCAAACCACCCCCCATCCTGGAAAAAAAAAATATTGTAACATAACCCAATGAAAACAATCACATCAAAGACATACAAGGTTGGCAAGATTGACCCAACAAACATTATAATGATTGATCAGTATTATTCACAAAAGCACCGATTCCAGCCCAAGTAACCAGTAACAACACAACAGATTTCTTAAAAACATAAATATGCATATAATAAAGCCATAATCATTGTTATTACCTTGATATGGGGATGGAACACAGGAGGTGAATGTGATGCCAAAACCAATCTTGTAAATATAAGAGCTTCTATCTTCAAATTTGAGGTTGAAGATTTGTCCTAGATATTGTGAAAAAATAATAAAAAAACTGCATAATGTTAGAACCCAGTTAAGAAATTAAGCAACCACAAGAGACAACCATCAGGAGAGTTTTACTTACATTTAATGCTTTCTCAATTCCTGGAATGAGTGATCCAATGTGTTCGGCTAAACAGTCTGGCAAGACAACCACAAGTTCTTTCAGAACAGAGAATGCACCAACCTGCAGGCGAAGAAGTCAACAAAGAATTGTCAACTATCGTTATTATTTACTTATATACCAAAAACATAACATTTTTTTCAATCCAACCTTTGTCTTGATAGATTTCTCACGAAGCTGTCTATTTATAGATTTAACAATCTTTGGCACCTCCTGCTTTAGTAACCACCTTGGGCTGTACAACAGCAGTGTATAAGTAAATTACCAAAAGACATCTCCTAAAACAAACAACACATTGCCATGGAAATATAATCCATTTTACATTAAATATACAGATACATGTCCAAAATTTGTTTCATCGCTATTTAAACATTCTAACAACTCACTGCAAAGTAGTTCACTGTTCACCATTGGTTTAAATAAGAAAAGGAAAAGCACGATAAAGGCTTTCACCAGAGCGCAAACTCTCCCTCCTAGTGGTTTCTTTATAAACCCTCAAAGTGAGATAAATATAAAAAGGAGATATGTAGAAAAATCAAACGTATCAGATACATGCCTCAATTCATTTGTATCAATCTGCCCCTTTGTAACATTTCCAGTTTGACGTAGTAGCTCAATGAATGTATTGAACACATCCATCTACATCAAAACAAAATCAGATGCCCAGCCATAGGAAAAGTTAATAAACACCAACAATTGATTAATCACAGCTTACCTTGACATTTTCTTCCCTTTCTTTAAACCTATCAATCAGTTTTGGACAGGCCTGTATAAAAAGATAATTTAATATTAAACACCATTGCTAAAAAGTCTTAAGTTTTAAGGGAAACTTGACATAATCTCATGAAGAAATCATATTATATGAGTGTCGTGTATACCCACTTGCAGGCTTAAAATTCAGTTTCAAACTAATGAGTCAATCAATATGATTTTATTTATTGCAAGGACATTGATAAATTGATTTTAAAACAAACTATTGACAAGTTAATGCAGATATACCTCTTCATACAGCTTTGAGAGCAGCTCAGGCCGAGAAACAATTAGAGCGGCTAAGCATTTAGCAGCTGCTCTTCGAACTTTCCAGCTGACATCCTCGTCATCCGTATATTCATTTGCACTCTCGCTGTCATACAAAAAAGAGTCAGAATTAAGTCATAAGTTCCTCGAGGAAATGCATCATTCATAAACTCAAACGCATTGCAGAAAACATACTCATCCTCCTCCTCTTCATGACTCTCATCATCAGTATCCTCTTCCATATTATCAGTGAAGTTTGGATCATAGCTTAGGTATTCTAGTGTAAGATGAAGAATTTCATCACAATAGGAAGAAATGTCCCTAGGACACCTGAGCAGAAAACTCTCCAGTGCCTACAGTTAAATTTTAACATATGAGAGAAGAAACTATGAAACAAGCTAATAATACCGATTGCGAAAATAGATTAAAGACATTTTTTAATGAAAGTAAAGGGGGACAGTTTACAGCACCTGCAAGCTATATTCACGAAGCTCCTCATCATTCTCCGAGGCACTTGTGCAGTAATTAATGAGAACTGGCACAGTGTCTCCAAGATGAGGTCCAAACCGGTAACCCACAGAACGGCTAAAAAACCATACACCAAAATTTGCAAAATTTGTAAGGGCAAGTACATAGTCTACATGTTGAAGCATGATTAGACAGTAATGTGATTATTGAAGTATAAAGAATAAAGCTTTATGCTTCACTTTTTGCAGCATTTAAAGCCCCAAGATTACATAGCACATGCATAGATATTGGCATGTTGGCTATCATATTCATACCCAACCCTTATAAGCTCTTGATCCAATGATAACATAAAATAATACCAGATTCAACTTTTTCTTAAAGATTTTATAGTTCCTGCAAAATATAACCATGGGAAAATGAAAAAAGAACAAATTATAAATAAACACAGCAGTGTAGCTTACCTCAAAGCACCAATCATTTGAATGTTTGTACGGGTCATTTCAGGCTTTACGCTTTTACTTCTTAAGCTCCGAACAACTTCAATCGTTGCCTTTGCCAACAAATCATCCGACAAGCTTGAAGCAAGAGATGCTGGAAAAAGCAGGATTATGTTATTCCATACCAAATCTACTACAATATTTGATCTCTCATTTATATTGCAATTTAAAAACAGACATAATAAATCAACATTTCATGATAATTGCAGATCTTCAACAATGGACCCAATAGCTAAAACCTCTATGGACTCTCTGTTTAAGCATTGTCGTAATTCAGAACTAAACATGCAGGAAAAATCACCAACTTGTATGCAACATGCCTAGCCCTAAAAATAGCATCCTGTATGCATCCCACCAAAAGTTCCCTTCAAGGGAAAAGGGCTAAACAATATAGTTGGAACCATGGATCCTAATTGGTTTATCAATCGTGCTCACACTAAGAAGTTACATATGCCAATTGCCTAGAATAACAAATTTTGAATGGGTGGATATTTTTGTTCCAAATTCTAGTGGTAGCAGCAGATTAGCAGTCAACTACTCACACTTAGCATTAAATTAACTATCAACCATATGGTAGAAATTACAGTTGCAGTTTTATCAGTTAAAATGCCTTCAAAGAACTAAAACAAAGAAAATTAAAACAATTTTTCTTGAGCTTACCAACACAAGAAACTGTCTTCTTTCTGACACTAGCTTGATTGGAGTTCAACTGGGACAAAAGGGCATTCAAAAGCAACTCATGGTCCGTTGCCATCAAATTTCCAAATTTATGGAGGACGTCACATAAAATATCAAGAGATTCACATTTTATCTCTGTGCTCATTCCCTGAGGCAGTCAGAAACAAGCAAAATAATTACTAGGAAGCATCAAAAGGATGAAACAATGTAGCAACACTTCCATTAGAAACTTACTGAATTAGTTATTCCTTCTATCAATTTCGGAGATAAACAATAAATAATCGATTGAGCAAGAGACTGTGTTGTAACTTCAGACACTATAGTCTTCAATGCTATGCTTGCAATATCTCGGTGTTGATCTTTGCCATTGAGCAATTTTTCACAAAGCCTACTACTCATCTCCACAACTCGTGGCTCACTAACCTTCTTCACCAATGGAGCAAGACTGCAATAACACAGTGCAAAATATAAATAGTAAACGAGCCAAGTGAAAGTTATGTTATTCAATTTGAAAAGTAAAACTACAGGGTGGGCACCGAAAATTGTGACTAGTGCTAGAAACAAGACATTTTTGCTTCCTCAAACCACACCCCAACCACCTTTGTCTCTGCAATACTTCCACAAGTAGCTGACTAATGGACTATGAACAATGATGGAATTTTGAATTACAAGATTTTATATATTTCAAATTATAAATCAGCTAGCAGATTCCTTGCACCAGGCCTGTTGTTTATCCAAAATATATTAAACTAAACCAGATAAGGGGGAAAGGTACATGAGAGTGAATTATAATATTCGCAGGAACAGAAATGTTCATTGGATCTAAATTTTATCAAAGAAAAAATTTAAACCATTTTTGTCAAATCACAGAGAGCCAGTTGGTTTAGCTGCATCTTGAAGATCTAATAATCACAAAGAAAGGAATACCACTTCACAGCCAATCCAGAAACATCGCCAGCTACATCATCAAGTTGCTGCAGAACAATACTTGACAGTTTTATCTCCAAATCATTATCAGCCTTAAATGTCTCCTTGTTTAACTCATTAAGCAAGTCCGATGTTGCCATATATCTGTAATCTTTATCCTTACCGGTCATCTGCAAATAAGCAGGGTAAAGAAAATATCAATTGTGAGAGAATGACAAGAAAAGCTTCAGATAAGCAACTGTAATCATGCCAAATATAATGTTGTAGATAGCATCTGATGCATAAAACTCTCCCTGCATTCATAATTCTCTGAATATAAGTGGTTAGCATAACTCAGATCAATGACTTGATCACAAATGAGAAACCTTCCTGTTGCACAATGCTAATCCTCCAAGAAACAATGCATCACACAAGAACCAGAGTATATAGCATGCAATTTTATACCTATAAATAAACAATAAAATTAAACTGAAATAAGTTGTACCTTTTCCAGAATACCGGTAATTTGCAAGTTTGCCATCTTTGGCAACTGTATGGGAAGTGTTCTCTTCACTCAACCAGATGTTAATGCTCCCGTATATTACAACCTAAAAAAGAAATTTAACAAAAAAAAAAAGTAAGAACCACACAGCCTATATAAACTGGCATGTATATAAAAATAAATAAATAAATTATTTGAAGCACAACTAATAAGTCAACAAAGGAAAAGCATGCATAAACACAAAACAAGGGCATGAACAAGCAATACTATTTTCTTGCAATGGGTACAAACAGAATAAGCATTTAATCATTCAAAAATTCTAGGAAAAAATACTAGAACACATCTGTTAAAAAAAACACATCCATGGGAAAAAAAAACAAAATCATATCAGGTAATCTTTTATCATTTTTTTCTCTACAAAACTAACAATAACGAGCACTAATTACATAGCAGGAAAATGTGACCTACTTTGGAAGTTATCTCCTAATCAAACTACACAAACGAGCACACACAAGACATATCCATATTCACAAAAACATTGTCACGAGTAGAAGCATCCAAACATTTAAAAGAAACAAAAATGCATATCACTAGAAAAAGGTGAAATTGGAAACTCCATTACTTTTCATTTACATATGGAACCAAAAAAAAAAGGTAGATAAACAAAGCTAAACACTACTTCAAATTGCCGAAACCCTAAATAGTCACCATAAATCCAACGAAAAAGAAATGACAGATTAGAAAACCCTAGTAGCTAAATATACGATGCCTAAGCAGTGAAATCAAAGAAGATTGTTACCGAAAGCAACAGAAACAAAAATTAGAAAGCGAAATTAGTTCATTGTTTTCAGTTCCATGGTACATTGATAGAGAAAGTTGAAGAGAGCAGAGATCATACCGCGAAAAGAAGGACGAAAGTAAAAAATTTGATCTGTTTCTGCTTTGTGATTGATTCCTGTTTGAGCTTCTATTGCTTTTTATTAGTGGCTTTCTCTAGTGTGAGCTAAAAGCCTAAAAGGCTAAAACCCCTTTGCCGGTTGCATACAGGTGTTTTTTGTGCCCAACAAGAAAGCCCAGAAGAGCCCGGGTCAAGATCAAGATCCGATCCGGCCATTTCCGGTTTTAGTTTGTTTCAAATAAGTTCCAAATATCAAAGTTTGTACCAAATGCACCCTAATTTGGAATCGACCATCAAATTGAAATAAATTAAAACATAGTTAGGGGCTGTTTGGTTAAAATGGGAAGTGGAAATGGAATGTTAAATAACAAATGGGAACGGAATGATTTGGAACTCAATTAAGTTGCTTAGTGTTCTTATTACAAGACTTGTCTATGATATCAACTAATTATAATTAAAAGGTGACAATTTATAACTAGCTAAAATTACTTTTGGATTAGTATAACTGTAATTGCTTTTAGATTAACAAATTTAAAATGAAAGTGACTTAAGCTTGAAATACTTAGACATATTACTACTAATTGTTTGAAGAAGATAAATCGAATTACTTATATTTGCAATCCACATTGTCTTTAAAATATCATATTTGATAGGATTCATGTGCCCATCAGTGTTTGATTACACCTTCTCAAGTTATAGCATGGCAAAGGATCAAATAGTATCAAAATTTGAAAGTTCACAGCCATAAGGGAGCTAACTAGTTTTTTTGGCCAAACTAGTGGGGAAAATTATGTATCCAGCCCCTCTCTCTCTCTCTCTCTCTCTCTATATATATATATATATAATATGAAAATTACAATTTTATCAATGAATTTTCACATATTCTACAATTTGGTCCTCTATTTTTTAAAATGTAACATTTTTGTCCTTACATCTTACCAAAAAGACAATATTGTCATTGCGTTAAAAATTCCTTATATAATATATTATATAATTACAATATATTATTTTAATAAATTAAAAAACTAAAACAATTTGAAAAAAATTGGAACACAAATCATGATTCTTCCCAGCCTTCGTCGATCCCAACCAAGCCTGAACACTGTCGAACACTCCGGTACCTCACCACTGAACTCAAACACCATCACGAACACTCCGATCCCACCATATTTCCGGTAAAGAGATCTATGAAGAAGAGATCGATTTGCCACAGATGCTTCAGGTTCCTTGCCAAGCCAAATCCAAGATGGAGTTGATAATTCTGCCAAGAAAACTTGTGTGCGTATCTTACCGGTGAAAAACTCGCCGGAAATCGGTGTAGACAGGTGCAAAAAATGTCAAGGGGTTATAGCTTTCCGGAATTTGCAAAGTTCATCGGAAGATGCCGGAGATTGTTGTTGCTAATCTCCGATCTATGTTCCTTTAATTTGTTTATTCTTTTGTTTCCAGTTAGTGGGTATGTGTTCAAATTCTGAACTTGAGTCCAAGCACATGAAGAGTTTGATTGGAATTGATGCAATATGCCTCAATCTGGGGTTTCGTTGGCCGAAACTACTGCATCTAGAGAGATTTTTCAATGTTAAAACCCAAATTTAGTTCATGCTAGGACCACCCAGAAGCCATTTTATGCTATACTCCATAGGATTGATGTGGGGATTGTAATCCAAATAGAGAGATATAATTATAATTTGTTTAATAAAAATATGATTTAGTACAATAACGAAGCTTATTGTCATTTACTAAATTATGTATTTTAAATGTGGCATCCACTAATAGGTAGGAGGAGAAACAAAATTTTCAATCTCCTGTATTTATCCTCCAAACTACTTCCGTTTATATTGAGAGACTTAATTTATGATTATAAAGTGCTGCTTCAAAAAAATGGTAGATTGAAATAAATAAGGTGTTTAGAGAGGCTAATTTGGCTGCAAATGCGTTAGGTAGAGATGCTTATGGTCTTGGTAGAGAGCTGAATATGTTAGATCGCCCTTCTGTTGTGGTTTCTTCACTATATAACTACTATTTCTCTTAAAAACATGCATTTACAAAACAATACGCAAAATACTACTAATACACACATTAGGCTATTTTTTAAAAAATAATTATCAAGAAAGGTGATCATATTTTATATAGGTAATTTAAAAAAAAAAATTATAAAATTGGCCTTTTGTTTGTTTGTTTCATTTTCTACTAATTTTTTTTTTCTATTTGGTTATTTTGTATACTTTTATTTTTTTTATTTACTGTTTTTAATTATAAATTGTCACAATTTCAAATGTCGAACACCGGTGTGATATTAAAGCCATAACTTCAATAAACCTAACAATATTGAAGATCGCTCTAATAAGTGGTCAAAGGGAGTCAAAATCACTACCAAAATTTTTCGATTTCTAAAGCGAACGAACACTTGCGACAGCTTTTTTGGTGGTGGCTGAAAAAACGACAACACCATTAGATTCCTCTTGCAATGCCTGTTGTTTTGGTCTGAACACCAGTTCAATCATAGTCATTTTCAACGATCAAAGTAAGAGATGACCGAACGATTTTTTGAGATTTCGACCAAACGATGTATAACCGTAAATTTAATGGCATTTTCGAATTTATCAAATTACCACAAGTACATTGATGTAATTTTTGAGATGATTAGTCACTATTGAAAAGTGTCGATGATGGTAACTTCGAACTTAACAACTTTCAGGCAGTTAAATTGTGTGGCGGGCAGTATATTTTTTTTTTCCAAAAACACTAAAAAAAACTAAGTTGGTGCAATTATCTATTTCACTAAAATAAAAAAACTTTATTCGATTTAAAAACTAAAAGATAAGAGGTTTTTTTAATTTTATCCATTTTAAATGTGAGTACATCAAAATTTTGTAAAAAATAAAAAAAAATTATTTTAACAATTGGATGAGGCCATTTTTTCATATATAGATATATAAACAAATGTCAAACAAAATAAATAAACATAAATAAACTCCTATATAATATTTTTTTTACGTTATTTTTAATTATTTGTCCTAAAATCTTTAAATATCTAATTTTTTATATCTTATCTTAAATATATATATATATATATATATATATATATATAAAATAGCCATGAGCAATTTTTTAGAAACTCTCTACATTCACCATTCACTTACTTTTTTTTTTTAACAATTTTTTATGTTTTAAAATTTATATTTATATCTTAATTAATATTTGTACATTATTTATTTAATTGTAATTATTAATTATAATTAATAATTCTAATTACATAAAATTATATTTCTATATAAACTTTTTATCTCTATTTTGTTTATAACTTATTTTAATTTTAATTACTTTATATAATCATCTCATATAATTCACATAATTTTTTTTTTATTTTTTTAGTTTCCAAATAATAATCAAACATTAATCAATTGAAAAATAAATGATGATTTATACATGGAACTTATAAATTTGTAATCTAAAAATTTTAATATACAATCTTAAATTTTATGAAAATCAAAATTAAGATAACAATAAAATTATATAAGATAGTTTTTTTTTATTTGACAATATTAATAAAATAACAAAGAAACTATACGATAACATATTTAGAGTTGATTAAAATTATTATATGTTAATGAAAGAAAACAAATCATATAATTTTATTTATACAATAATTATACAAATCCAACAATAAATTTTACAAGTTAGGTCTTCATTTTATTTTTTATATAATTATATAATATTATGTAGTTAACATAATTTTTAAAATTTTAATTTCTGAACAACAATTGAACATTAAATAATTAAAAAATAAATTATGTTTTATATATGATAATAATAAATTTATAATTTTAAAGTTTTAGTATACCATATTAAATTTCATGAAAAATTCAAATTAAGTTGATATTAAAATATTATAAGATGATATTTTTTATTTATTTGGCGATATTAAGAGAATAATAAATAAACTAAATATTTCTAATAAAAAAATACAAGATAGTTGAGAAAGTCGATCGAAATTGTATGTTGCCTTTTCATACTTTTTCGTTGGTTTGTAGATATATTATAATATTTAGATTAAAATACATATGGTAGGTCTGCATATGGAGAATAATAATTTTATTTCTTAAAAGATATGAATAATTACTAGCAAAATAAGATGCAAACTAAAAAAATATCAATTTTTTTAATGGTCAACTTGATAAAATTATTGCTATATGCTAATAAAAGAAAATAAAGTCTTATAGTTTAATTTACACAATAATACTCAATAGTCTGATTGAGAAATAAGATTCACATTGCAACACTTATAATCTGGGAAAAAAATTAAAACTAACATTAAGTATCATTTTTTATAATATTTTTAATTTTTTTGACTATTATTTTTGTGTATGAACTTGTATATATCCCAAAAGAAAAAGGATATAGGTTTAATATTTTTTTTTTTTAAAAAAGTTTGTAGGCAAATAGTTTCAATTTTCTTTAGTTTTGAAAGAATGGAAAGCGGCTTAATTAGAAAAGTTAAATGGACATTTTTAAGTTTAACAGCATTTTTTAGATGATCAGAAATTCTCTATCAAGCAGTCCACTTCGCCGCCACCAGTAACAACTGCCAATCGGAAAAGAATGGTATTGGTCGATAGCCCTTACGTCGGAAAATCTTTTGGTACCCTCAGAAACTGCACATGGTGGCTGGAAGCCAGTCAAATCATCATCCATAGATTTGCAATGCTGCTTTCGGAAAATTAATTTTTAGGCGACTTTTTGATAGTTTTCGTCGATTAACAGACTGCTAGCGATAATCTAATCATTTCCGCTAATTTTTAGCGAAGAATTTGTCGATATTAGAGGAGATTTACTGGAAAAATGGTAGTTACGGTTTTCTATGATTTTCGACGAATTTGATATAATTCCGATCAGTAACGGCCAAAATCTATTGGTTTTTCGTTCAAATTCATCCAAAAAAATCGATTTTCATTCTTACCGGAAAAAATCCGAGAGGTTAGAATAATAGGCAGAATGTCATTTGAAAAAGCCGAGCCGCTGGAAAACTATACTTATACTAGAAAAATACCATTTTTTTTGTTATTTTTTTTCAAAATTTTAACCTAAAAAGTTATGAATGATCATATTTTCTATTATTTTCCTCGAAATGACAAGTTTGCTATATATATAT
>CANUEY010084701.1:0-11141 GCA_948099555.1 Croton setiger
TATATATATATATCTGATTTCGTTACATTATGTTTTACAGGTTGAAACCAGAGAAATTGTCGTGACGAATTATGAGTTAGAGGCAACATCATCTGAAACTAATGATGAAGAGGATAATGATGATGTTGATAACCAAATGGAAGAAGAAGATCATTAACAGGAACCAAATATGACCAGAAGAAGAACATCCAAACAAAAACTTGATGATTTGGAAAAGGAAGTGACAGAAATGAGAAGAGACCTCAATCAAATAAAAGAAGATGTGAATGAAACAAAAGAAGACATTAAGCATGGTTACTCCTTTATAGGAAGGCCACATTCAGAAGGATGGGACTGAAAATGAAAGATCAAACAATGAAATTAATGAAGAAAAAGAAAGCAGTGAAGAAAAAGAAGAAAGGAAAACAAGAACAAAAACAAGACATGAGGTGAATGATTCAGAGATGCACTTATTGGAGATGACATAATGGATGTTGTCCAACGTATAGAGATGGAGTACGAGACAAATCTTCAAGAACAAAGAAGAGCATCTGAAATGTCAAGAGAATTTACCACCCAGGTTTGATCTTTTATCCCATGCAAATGTGATTAATGCTTTGCAAATGTATAGAGTGAAATGAATTCTGTAGACTGTATATATTTACCATATATACTTCCATATATACCAAAACATATAGAGTATATATGACAGTATATATGTCTCATATATACTTTCATATATTGAGTTTGAATTAATTTGTCATTCATGTTACAGAATATTGTTGTGTTTAAACATTATGTATTTGTGTACTATTTAATGTGAGAATATATATACGCAACTGTGATTAATGTTTTGCAAATGTATAGAATGAAATGAATTCTGTAGACAGTATATATATGCTATATATATTGCCATATATACCAACACATACATAGTATATATGATAGTATATATGTCTTGTATATACTTTCATATATTGAGTTTGAATTAATTTGTGGCTAATATGAGTGAATATTGTTATGTTTAAACATTATATATTTTGTCTAAAAATTATGTGATAGTATATATGTCCCGTATATACTTTCATATACTTGAGTTTATATTAATTTATGGCTAATATGACTGAATATTGTTGTGTTTAAACATTATGTATTTGTGTACAATTTATATGATGTGATTAATGCTTTGCAATTATATAGAGTGAAATGAATTATGGAGACAGTATATATATGCTATATATATATATTGTCATATATACCAACACATACAAAGTATATATGACAGTATATATGTCCCATATATACTTTCATATATTGAGTTTGAATTAATTTGTGGCTAATGTTACTGAATATTGTTGTGTTAAACATTATATATTTTTGTCTACAAATTATGTGACAACGTGTAATTATTGATTTTGAAATTTATAAAGTGAAATGACTTTTGTAGACAGTATGTATATATATATATATATATATATATATATAATTTTAACAATTCCAAAAAATAGGTGCAAGGAAATAACGAAGAAATTAATAAATCTAACAATAAAGAAAAGAATGGTGCAAATGATGACAAGCTAGGAAAATGATTACGACACGTAAGGAAATCAAAGATTACTACAAGTGTTTTTACAAGCAACTTCAGATCCTCAACAACAGAAGCACCAAAAAAAAAAAAAAAAAGAAAACAGAGACAACAGAATCATTCGAGATCCCTTCATTTGATCTAAGGCTGCTATCAACTCAAGAAAGAAAGAACTACAACAAAGAATGATATTAACTACATTTTAATATTTTGAATTTGTAACTAAGGAACAACTATCAATTATCAAGTCTTATCTTTCATTCACTCTTGATAGACAAATGTTAACATATGATACAACTTTTTTATTTTTATGAAGTATATTTCTTTGAAAATATAATTCTCCACTCTACTATAATGGAATTGTATATATTAGGATATATAACAGATATGTAATCCAGTATATATACTAGCATATACACTTACATATATATATTCTAGTATATATACTGTATATATATTAGAGTACATTCCAGTATATATGCTAGTATATATACTATATATATATATTGGAATACATACTTGTATATATGCTTTTATATATATAGTATATATACTCGAATACATAATAGTATATACTTACATATATTATAGAAAACATATAGTAAATATACTAGAATACATACCAGTATATATGTTTGTATATATACTGTATATATACTAGAATACATTCCAGTATATATGTTGGAATACATACCAGTATAGAATACATAACAGTATATACTTACATATACTATAGAAAAACATTATGAAAAGTATAAAACATCCAAAAATGTATTAAAAAATTGCCATATAAGAATATGTATATACATTTGATAATAACAAATGTAATCATATTTGAAAGTTTAATCATCTAGACATCGGATAAGTGCGCCTATTATGTCCGGATTCTTTACATTTACTACAAAACATTGTTCTACCTTTCTTCTTTTCACCAATAGAAGGAAAACGTGACTTCTTCAGTCTCCCAACCAAACACTTAACATTATGAGGTAGTATTGGATCTTCAGAATTAACAACAAAGAAATCTTTCAATGACATTAGTTCACCACTATAAGTCTCCTTAAAAGTGGCATTCATATAATATTGAGAAGTATAATCAATAGGATCACAAAAAAATGTCCACAAAGCTCTAATAACACGACAACAAGGAAACTCGTCTAATTGCCAAACCCTACACGTACAACTCCTAATAGATATGTTAACAACTCTAGAAGATTGTCCATCTAATACTTCATGCTTGTTATCCATAATCCTAAACACCTTCAATGTGGAAAAACAAAAAACTTTTATTAAATGAAAAATCATAAATGTAAGAAAGTCTATGCCAAAATATATAGTGAGATATATGCTTATAAATACTGGAATATAGTCCAGTATATATGCTAGTATATATACAGTATATATACTCGAATACATACCTGTATATATACTAGTATATATACTGTATATATACTAGGGGGTGAGCATTTTGGTTAACCGAACCGAAATCGAACTGAACCGGTCGGTTTTCGGTTAACCGAACTTCCTAAATTAGTAACCGAAATCGAAACCGAATATTTTTCGGTTAACCGAAAACCGAAACCAAAAATTTTCGGTTAACCGAAATTTTTGTAAACCTGTTGTAAACGGACTGTAAAATCAGTTAACCGAATCAAAAACCGAATCCGAAACCGAAAACCGAAAAAAAAAATTGTAAACCAATTATAAACCTATGTTTCAACTAGTTTTTAATATGTTTGTCAAACAATTTTTACCTATTTTGCAACATGTTTTCAATACAGAATTAACACTATTTCATAATAATTTACAATATAAAAAACAAGAAATTGCGTAAAAATAAAAATCCCGAAATGAACCACGGGTAAAATCATGGCAGTCGAACATATCCTCATTATCATTTGATTGACTCTGAGAGACAGAAGCGTTACTAAATGTTTCCTCCTCCATCTACAAATTACAATAAAACTATTAGCTACATCAATGCGATTATGTAATTTTATTCCTGTATATTTTGAGAAAAAAGAGCAGGATTGTGACATTGGAGACGTGTTCCTTTATTACTTAAAAAAATATTAAAACTAAAAAACAAATATAATAATATAAAGTTATGAATAAAAAAATAGCAGAAGTTTGTATTATATGAATTTAGGGGGTTAGTTATATAGTTAAGGAAGGGTAATTACCTGAGAAAGTATAGACAATTATATTTCACTTTACTATCATAATATATACCCTTATTGCTGCAATACAAAACTCAAAAGAACAAAAACACCATAATAAAAAAACATGCAAATCATAAGTGGATCTAAGAAACAAAGTACAAAATATTAAAATGAAACTAAAACTGACAGTAGGTAAAATGCAGATGTGGGTTAACATTTATGTAATGCTACTTAACTAGTTCATAAAAAGCACTTAGATGTCACAGCTTAAACCAATCAACCAGCGCAAATGGGGTCTGTCGAAAGTCTTAATACCCCATGTAATTCTATCTTTCGTACAAAACTATTTTCTATACTTTGAATTCATTTATCCCAAACAAACAAACAGAACGCTCATAGGAGCAACAAATTACATATATATCACAAACAAAATTAAATCAGTAGCTCAAACTCTATTCCTAACACTAAGTGTATGATTCTCGCTTGAATATTAATCAAAGCCTCAAAGCAAATGACATTTATAAAGGAACATAATTACACATATTTTTGACAAAACAATCAAACCCTAAAGGTGAACGTTCAAAAAACAAGGCTCAAATCAGATATGCCTTTAAACTAGACAAGAAAGAACCACAACACCATGGCTGCAACAATCAAAAGGTCACCCTAACATGAAATCAAGTGTTTTTGTTTGAGTTTGATTGTTGGGGGTACATCATAGCACTGGCTGCAACATTTAGCTATTTGTCTCATTGCACGCACAAAGCAAAAATCAAAAGCTCAAAATTTCTCGGGCAATATATCAATTTCGCAGAAAAAGGGTATAATCACAACTTCAGATGCTTGCACAAACAAAGAAAGATATATTACAAAAGACGCTTTGGTAATTATAATTTCTCAGAAATATTATCGCCAAAACAAATAAGCCAATAGAAACAGAGAAATATATTGAAAGAGAATACGCAGATCATATACACCTACATATCAAACAAGAACAGAACATTAAAAGTCTACAACACCATGGTTGTAATAACAAACAATGCACAATATGGCTAAAAAAATTACAAATCAATTGTGAGTCAAGTAGATTTCGGCCAGTCTAGTTTAAAATGTATAATCAAAAAAATTTTACAATAACACTATTTATCCTAAAGTTTAAGAGGGGCAGAAAGATATAGGAGGCTCATACTGAAAACAATGCTACCACTCTGTAATGAGTTTACATCATTGGGCAAATAAATCAAACATAAGCCTAACTAGTTTAAGTAACACAATAACATACACAAAGTGCAAAAAGGCCATCAACTTTTCATGGTCTCCACTTAATGGAAAGACCCAAATTCTACATGAAATCAACAGCAGCACCTTAATGAAATCCATCAACGAGAATTCAGAAAAAAAAGAGGAAACTGTAACATTGAATCATGGAGAATGAACAAAAAACTTACATATAAAGAAGACGATGCTACTGTACGGGTATATTTCTTCTTAAATTTTGTTGTTGGGTACTTCAAATGGAAGCAAAAGCGACGAAATTGGTGGTGGTGGCTGCTAGGTACTCCGGCGCAATGGGGTGGCGGTGCGGCTGAGACTAAGAGAAATGAGAAGAGACGAGAAGAAGAGAAGGAGAATAGAGGAGAGCAACAACGATGGCTGTCAATAGTAGTCTGTGTGATTAAGGATTCACGAAAGAAGAAGCAGAAGAGAGGGTATGTTGTTTGGCCATTTAAACACCGTTTCACAACTTGTAATTTTCGATTTTCGGTTAACCGAACTAACCGAAAATTTTAGACTTCCAAACCGAAAACCGAACCGATTTTTTCGGTTAAGCAAAACGAAAAACTGAAACTCAAAAAACTTTCAAATTTTCGGTTAACCGAACCAAAAATTTCGGTTCGGTTTCGGTTCTAACCGAGTTTTGCTCAGCCCTAGTTGAGTTATATGATCTGGATTAAATGATATATGTTATGCTATGTCCTTGTTACCGGTAATGAAACTCGGTTTTGTGATTATATGATTATATGATTTGAGTGAAATGAATACCACGTTATTGTTACCGGTAATGAAATCCGGTTATATGTTATTACAAGTATATGATTATAGAAGCATGACATTATGATAAACATGGTTTATATGCATATGTTCACAGAACTTAAATACGGCGGTTGTGATTATCGTTACTGGTGTTGTAGATTTCACGTTTGAGAAACTACTGTTTCCTCTATGATTTGATGGAAAGGCCTACTGGTCTAATATGTTATAGAAAGATCTACGGGTCCTATACAGTGCAGAATGATCTGGTGAATACTGCATATTAAAGGTTGATCTGTGAATTCCTTGATGACCGACGATATATTCCGGTCTTACAGGTTTGCTGGCCAGCTATGGTTACTGATATGTCGTGAAATTCCCGGGGCAACACTTGGTCGATAAATCACAACTAAAGAATAAGAAATAACATGTCATTTATGCATTGAATGTTATAAATTATGATATATTTACATATATGTTATAAATGACCTGAATATGAATAGTATGGATATGTTATGATATTTTGCCTTATCTGCTATATGCTATTGCTTTGCTTAGCACTTGCTGAGTTTTGCGACTCATACAAAACGCATATTATGTTTTTCAGGTTTGCTATTTGAGTGAAGTACTGAGACTTCACTGGTCTATTGCTCAGGTCGGTACAGCTGAAGCCTAGGCCTTTCTCCCTCTCGTCACATCATTTGTACCAGTTGCATATAGTATTTTGTTTAATGCTATTCCTGTATAGCATTACTTTTATAGTTTGACATGTATATATATATATATGTTTATTAAGTTAGGGTTAATATGGCTTAATGACATGCAAACAAGTAATAGTTATTTTTGTATGTTTAATATTTGGTTATAATTGATATCTGGTAAATGTATGTTATATGTTAAGTTATTATATGATGGTATAGTTTAACGTGATAATTAAAATGGTGTTATAAGTTTTTTTTTAAAAAAAATATGACATGTTTTATAACGTAAGGTATAAGAGAGGACGCTACAAAAGCAGCCATAAGTATCTCTGAAAACCTCATTCAACATTATCAGACAAAGCACGTTGAAGTTGATAGACATTTTATCAAAGAGAAACTCGAACAAGGAATAGTATCTTTTCCATTTGTTCGATCAGAAGAACAATTAGCCATGTATTAACAAAAGCTGTACCAGCTGCCAACTTTCACGCGATTTTAGGCAAGTTAGGAGTAGGAGATCCTACTATCCAACTTGAGGGGGAGTGTAAAAGGGATCTTCAGAATCTTCAAGATTCACCTCCAGTATCTTCTAGATCTTCTTCCAGCTCCAGTATCTACAATAGAGAAGGAAACATATTAGAATTAAGGAGAAAGAAATTAGAGACAGATCAATCACAATAATTGTGATTGATCTATATTCATTATCTAGATTACAGATTGTATAGTATAAATTGGTGTAAACAAAACGATGAAAAACAAAAAAATAAAAAATAAAAAACACAGAAATTCAAATTAAAACCAAATATACTCAAATTCAAACAGCTTCTTCTAGCTCTCTTCCATTATCGGGTTACTTTTTCCTAAAAGATGTAACCTAATACACAAGCTTAGAAAATAAGGTGTCAATTGCAGAGCTACCTTACTTATATTATGACTTTAAAATAAGGGAACCACATCAAATAACTCTCTTTAGTGTAGACACTTCTATGAAAACTCACTTAAGGTTTTCTGCTCTCTTAGTAATATAGTAGAACCTTATCCACGACCTCCATTTTTCCCTTCTTCCAATTTTGTGATACTTCCTTGAGGCATAAAATTAACAAGGAAAATATAGTGGACACTACTCAAAACTAATCCCAATGTTTATAATATAGAAATATTACATATACAAGTCGAACTTAATGTCAAATCCTAAAAAAGAGAAAAGGGTACTTACTATGTCTTATAAGAGAAAATTGGTAATAATTGAGCAAAAAAATTGGGTGGAGTTTGGAATTCCCAGTACATGGAGTAATTCTTTTATGAGGCAGAGTTTCCAACTTACTAGTGGAGTATAAGATATTACATCACTAAAGACCTAAAAGATGTATAACATACATACCTAAGGGTACTTAAAATATTATATCAGTGTTATTATGATTATCTCGATTGGTCGTTGATGGATTGTAAGTATGCAATGATGGATTGTAAGTATGTTATGTGATATACTATGCCTATTTTATATTTATGATAATCACCTTTTCTTCATTTTTGTTTTTATAGTGATGGAGAAAAATCAAATGGCTTTTCATATTGAGGAACAATCCTGAATGTCCTCATAAGTCTAGTAAGGGAAACAAAGAATGTCAAGGGAAAACTCGAAAGCATTGGCTTTCTCAAAAGAAACTAGTTTTACAAAGGGAAAACGGTATTTGTTAAGCTTATAGGAAAAATTTTGGATTAACCAGGAGGATTTCTGGACGGATTCGAACTATGAATGACACGTTTAAGCAATAGTCACATCTAGACTAATACTCGTTCGAACCGGTAAGTCATTTTCGAGAGGCAAAGCTCTAGCTCTAAATTTTAAATAGCAATGTATATAAGATGATTTGAACACATGACCTCACTTAAGTTAGGAAATCTCCCAACTAACTCACTTGCACCTTGGGGTTACATGAAAAATTTTTTAAATTGAGTTTTTTTCCACTTTAGATAAGAAGAGGGTCATAGCAACCAGTATTATCTGAACCTTAAGAATATTTGACTTTATATTTGCAACAACAAATTAACTATAGATTTTTAGGCCATATTATTTCAATTATCTACTAATTAGCTATGAAATTGCTAATACTTTGTGACAAATTTGCTACAAACAAAACAAATACCAAATTAGCTACAATATCAATTAGCATTAGCTACTTTATAAGTTAGCTAGTCATTAGCTACAAAATCTCGGAGAGAACCTATATCTAACCTAAAGACTAGTTATGGAACATCTACCGAATTGTGACGAGTGAATACGAATGTGTGATAGATTAGTTGCAACATATTTCAAACGGATTAGTTGCAAATTTTAACAATGGCAGAAAGTAAAAATAGTTACAGATTTTCTATTAAATTGTGATCACTTATAGACAATTTTCAACGGCTGCCCTAAATGAAAAAATTAAATCGCAAGATTCTATAGGATTTAGGTTGTGTAGTATTAACTATTTAAGGGGTGAATTTTGTGTTCAATAATTTAGTTTTTCTATTTTTTCTATTTTCTGTTGACTTTTTGAATTAAGGTTTGATGTACATTATAAATTGGCTCTTATTGGGATTATGTTGTATAAGAAATTGGTTTTACCTTTATTGGAGTTGGATTTGTTTTTAGTCAAACGAGATGAATTAAAAGTTGTGGATGGAGGAGGTTCTTGCCTAATTCATAATTTCCGTTCTGCTTGAATAGTATAGGGATGGCGGCAGTATGCATTAAAATTTCATAATCTCTAAGTATGGAAAAGTAATAGCATGTGATTTACAAGGGGAGACGTTGATATGTCAATGCAAGTGGAAGTTTGTTTCAATTCAACGCCTTTCACATTCAATTATCACAACTCCATATTTCAGTATGAATA
This sequence comes from Croton setiger, assembly GCA_948099555.1. Classification (NCBI taxonomy): domain Eukaryota; kingdom Viridiplantae; phylum Streptophyta; class Magnoliopsida; order Malpighiales; family Euphorbiaceae; genus Croton; species Croton setiger. The sequence continues at coordinate 9,341 of CANUEY010084701.1, forward strand.
TTCAATTTAATTCTAAAATTCAATCAAACTTATGTTTATAATCACTTATTATTTCTCTAATTCATTTTGGAGATGAGATTATGGTTCAATCAGGATTATGATTTTGAAAATTATTTTCTATTTAAAAAATGATGGTAAACATTTTTGTTATAGTACTTCTTAAAACAATTTATGATCACAATAAATTTAGATATTATTTTAATTATATTGTCTTAGATTTTAGACAATTTAATGAGTGTATAATTTTATTATAACAAAATGTAAATAAATTTTAAAATATTAGCTAAATACCATTTTTTATTTCGCCATAAGTTATACTGGAAAATTCTTGCCTGCATCCAATATATGAAATGCTTATATACACCGAACCAATCATGACTAAGAATTTTTTAGTTTTAGACTATTTTATCCTTTCTTCCCCAAGTGTATTGGCATAAATACCCATAATTAGTTATTTTCCTAATTTTCTATTGGTTTTGTGTAATACACCAAAAGTAGATAAGATTTTTCCACATATTTATGATATTGGTATATTATACATATTTATTTTTATATATAAATAATTAAAATATGATATTTACTTAATAATAAAAAATTGACATTGATATATGAGTTAAATCAATTCATTGAATTAAAAAATAATAATAATACAATATTCCAAGAAATTTTTCTTTAATATAATTATTATGTATGAGTATTAAAAAATAATTTAGTTAATTTTATATGTTTTAAGTGTATATAATTTGCGAAATAACTGTAAAATATTTATTAAACACTACTAATAATAATAGGCTATATATTTTTTGTTATTGAATTTTTAATAGCTATTTTCACTTAACGCTCCTGCAATACATGCTCTATACAGATTACAGAGCTCCTTCAATAATCAAGCATTATTTTTTATTTTAAACATATATATCAAAAGCTCATATCTATTATTCCTTTCTAAAACCAGAAATCTTTTGTGATTTGGTGTAATAATGTGAGTGGGATTCAACAAATCTTCAAAATAATAATTCCTTAAAAATGAAGCTGACTCAATTAATATTATTAGAATTAGAATAAAATAGCTGTCCAAACTGTACTTTGAGGAATCATGAAAGCCAAAAGAAAGTCAAGAAGGCTCACATTAACAACAAGGCCAGAATGAGAAAAATCAAAGGTGGTCAAACTTTTAAGGCCTCCAAATAACATTACTAGTTTGAAATTTGTAAGGGCTTCATCCAAGTTTTCACCAAAAACTTAACGGGAGCTTTAAACAAATAGCACAAATTTAGGGTAGAAATTAACCAAATAGCATATATTTACAAAAATTAAAAAAATAGCACATAATTTACAAATATTCCTAAAATGTCCAAACGTTAATAACACGCCGTCTTCATAGTTCCAGCTTCGTTCGTGATTCTCCTCAAACTCTTTCTTCAGAATTCCAACCACCACAAATCTTTCTACTTCTTCCGGTGAAACCTTCATATCTTCAGCTTTTCCATTACCAAAATCCTTCAATTTCTTCGTTCACATTTTGCTTAAAACCCTAAAACAATACTGCCGAATTTCATCTATCACTTCTTTTCAATTCTCCTCTTTTTTTTTAGTAACTTTAACAATGGCAAGGGAAGCTACACTGAAACAAAAACTGGATGAGCTAGTACAACGCAGAAGACAGCAATCTGGAAGAAGGTAACTGTCAATTTTTTACAGTATATAAACCTCCATCGTTTCTTATCATTTCTTAAAAATTTATGTTTTCTTTCATTTCTTATCAATTACAGACCTCCATCAGATGCTACTACAAGTCAAA
>CANUEY010084813.1:0-23320 GCA_948099555.1 Croton setiger
GCAAGTCACTGCAAACGGAGGTATTAACATGACAAAAGTTCCCCGCAAGATTCAGGAGATTGAAGCAGTGATGGCAGGAGCACCCTGGCCTTTGGACAAGGTTTCAGGCTAAGAATGGACGACCTAGTTCATAAATTACATTTAATCGTTGCTAGAGAAATGCTCCCGGGGACGTCGGATATCGATTTTACCCTTGAACGTGGATTAATAAATTGGCCAATTCAATGTATTTTTAATTTTCAATTTATTCGCGATTTTTGAAAGAGAATTCATTAGCGACAATTAATTAAAAGTGACTAGCGAATCATCTAAATTAGTTTTTTAAACAATTTAATTTTTTTACCGTAGTTGGTTTAAACCAGTTTGAAATATTGGGTCTGAAAAGATATTATGATTTTGTTAGATTTGAATTGTTTTTTTAATCCAATTCTTACAATAATTTGATAAAGGAATGTCAAATGCGTTAGCTCAGAATTTAGTTAGGGCTTTTGGTTAGGTTCATTTATTTAATGTCAAGAACAACAAATTCCTGTTGGGTGTAGGAACTACTGCTAAATATTGCAACAAATACAAAGAGATAATGAGCCACGCTACAATCCCTCACCACATATTGTTTTATAACTCAATCAAAATCCAAAAAGAAAGCTTAAACATTAAAATATGATTTATTATGAAATAAAAAGATGAAGATCTAATACCATCCAAAAAAATATTACAAAATAATTTTTCAATTATGATCTTACAAACAATAAAAATATACAGCATTGGATTTAAATTGCAGCCGCGATTACGGTAAGTAAGAAGATAAAAGTTTGTCGAAATTGTCAAACAATCCTATTTTTTATTATTTTCAAAATACCTATAATTACATTTTAATCATTTTATAAGTAACTATAATAAAAAAAATTGACGAAATAATTTTTTAATTAATTTTATTAAAACACAAAAAGAAAATTGTTTATTTTAAAAACTATAAAGGTAAAATTGTCAAAATTATAATTTTCTAGGTATATGTAAATATCGTTTAAAAAAATTAAATATATATGGCAAAATAATGATAGAATTTTTTAACCCATGTATTTTTATTTATAAAATTTTCTTAAAAAAAATAGCAGAAATGCAAGATTTATTTATTTATTTTATTTTTCATCCACGTTTGTTAATACAAATCCGAGGCGGATCTTCCCTGCGAAAGTGGAAACTGAAATATCTATCTTCCAACTATACTCAAAGCTTAAACCCACAAAAGGAAAAAAAAAAAGCAATTACAAAAACAAAGTAAAACTCAAGACTTTAAACCCACACATAAACCCTAATTTTGTCTATCTCCCGCCTCCACAACCTAAAGCTCTAACCTTTAAATGGGCCGTGGAAAGAACAAGAGCAACAGCAAAAGCAACAACAAAAGTCAGGGCTCCATGAGCTTCCTCAACTCCCAAGCGCAAGGCACTAAAATTCGTTTCCAAGACGCAGACGAAGACCTCGCCACTGAAAGCTCAAATCTGGAGGAGTCAACTGTAGCCAGTGACAAAGCCATTGCTATGGACGATGATTCCATGGGCGAGCCTGATGTTTCATTTGTCGATGATATAACTAGTGCCGATTATTATTTTGATTCTTATTCTCACTTTGGCAAGTTTTTCAATCTTTTTTGTACTATTTTGTTTTGAGTTTTGCTTAAAGTTTAGAGCTTAGATTGAAATTGAAATTTTTATGCTTGATGAAGAGTGAAAGTTTCATGCTTTAGTTTTTTTTTAACATGACTTAGTTCTTTTAACTTGCAAAAGCTAAGATTTTGTTGTCTTTCTTTCTTTGTAGGTATTCATGAAGTAAGTATCTGAAGCTGGATTCCAGATTTTACCTCCTGCAACTTCAATTTGCCTCCATTAATTTCGTATCAGGATCTTAGTTTTATCAGAATAAGCTTTCTAATTTAGAAAATCTTGATGCACTCATAGCTTTGTAATACCATAAGTAGTGAATTTTTGGCATGTTAGTTAAATATGACTATTGAGTTTCATGCTGAAATGATTCTGAAATTAATTTGCTTTGTGATGCGATTCCCCCCTCGCCCCAGTACTTAAATAGATGATATTCCCCTAACTAACCATTTGTATATTGCAGGAAATGCTTAAGGATGTTGTGAGAACCAAGACATATCAAAATGCTATTTATCATAATGGGTTTTTGTTTAAAAATAAAGTAGTACTTGATGTTGGTGCGGGGACGGGAATTTTGTCCCTATTTTGTGCAAAAGCCGGTGCAGCACATGTTTACGCAGTATGTCTTCATTTCAATCCCTGTAGTAATGATTATGGAGCTGCCATTTTGCATTTCTATCATTGGTTTATCATTCACTTTAAGAAATGGTTGCTTTCTTTCTATTTCAGGTTGAATGTTCTCACATGGCTGACATGGCAAAACAAATTGCTGAAGCAAATGGATATTCAGACGGTAATGCATTAGTGTTTTTCCTATTTTTCGCTCTGTATGTATATTGTCAGAAAATAACCAGTTTCTGTTTCATTGCTCTTTAAATTGTTGCAGTTATAACTGTTTTGAAGGGAAAGATTGAAGAGATAGAGTTACCAGTTGCTAAAGTTGATATTATAATTTCAGAATGGATGGGATATTTTCTACTCTATGAGAATATGTTAAACACAGTGCTATATGCACGAGATAAATGGCTTGTGAGTTCTCTACTTGTGTTATTGCGCTAGTTAAATGTCATTAATATCAACAATAATGCCTTGGTACATAAAACATTATGATGCTAAATGTTCTCATGTTTTGTTGTTTTCCAGGTCAACAATGGAGTTCTTCTACCAGACGAAGCATCCCTTTATTTGACAGCTATTGAGGATGCCGAGTACAAAGATGATAAGATTGAATGTCAGTCCATATGCATTAGTATTTTCTTTAGGATCTACACTGAATACAAAATTTATTTGCTTTTTTTTATTCCATGCATGTGTATTTGTGGGTTGAACAGTTATTGATCATTGTTTATGATATTTGTTTGTTCCCTTTGGCCCTTGCGCTACAAAAGTTTGGAATAATGTCTATGGCTTCGACATGAGCTGCATCAAGAAGCAAGCCATGATGGAACCTCTCGTTGATACAGTTGATGAGAACCAAATAGTAACAAACTGCCAGCGACTCAAGGTTTAGTTATCATTTTGACTTATAGTATTTCTTTAACTCTGGATGTTATTTGCATTTTGACTGATGGGTGTTTGGTTCACATTACCTCATTTCAGACAATGGACATCTCTAAAATGGTATCTGGGGATGCTTCCTTCACTGCTACTTTCAAGCTTGTAGCCGAAAGAGACAATTACATCCATGCTTTAGTAGCTTACTTCGATGTAGCATTTACCAAATGCCATAAATTGATTGGCTTCTCCACAGGTTAATCTCATTATTACCTACCTCCAGTATTTACATGTCCTGTGCCCATGTTACAGACACAGAAGTATGCATATTGGTTAACATTTCAATACTTCTCTGACAAACTTGAAATTACGCAGGGCCAAGGTCGCGAGCAACGCACTGGAAGCAAACGGTCCTGTACCTCGAAGATGTGCTAACTATATGTGAAGGGGAAGCCTTAACTGGGAGCATGACTGTAGCTCCCAACAAAAAGAATCCTCGCGACATCGATATAATGGTCAAATATTCACTGAATGGCCGGAGGTGCTCAGTCTCAAGAACTCAATGTTACAAGATGCGATGAAGATGCTACTGCGAAATTCTACATGTTATCCAAAATTGGATGCATTGGTGATGCAGATCGGTGCTTAATCATTGCCACCATATGTATTAAAGTTGCTTCCATTTAGCAATTCTGAGTATATTTCTTATTTTTCTTAAAATGTAATGCTGAGATTTCTGAAATTTAATTTCCAAGACCTTTGTCTTGGTGAACTATTAATTCTTATAGACCAATTTCTTGAGCTGAAATCCTTGCAGTTTTCTTCTATAAATGTTAAGGAAATTGAAATATCCTGATTGTTTTTTAGCAGTCTTTATCCATAGCCAACTTTTAAGTTGGTTTTTTTTTTTTTTTTATTACTTGCAAGAAGACTGCTGAAGCTTTTCTCAACTTATTTTCAACTTATATGTTGCTTAATAAGTAAAAAAAGTCGCTGCTTATTTTTTAGCAACTTAGAACAGTTTTAGTTTAACCAATTAAATACTACTGTTAGTAATAACTTCCAAGTGCCACTACTATTAAGTTTTTTTCAGTAAATTTTAGCACTCGTTCTGATTAATTTTTATTGTAGTGAAGAAAAAACACAACGTAAATTAAAATTACAGCATTTGAATTTTCCCCTCAAATTCTTACAAACTATTCCTGATTCCTTGGAAATCTAATTTTAACTAAAAGCCTAAAACATCAAACTCTACTAATCTAAACAAAAACGTGAAGAAGAAAGCTGCTGGCTTTTACTACAATGGACCACCTAAAGCTCTTGCTTGCTGCTGGTCTTTGAAGCTTTTACTCTTTTCCACCATTGCCTTATCCTATTTGAGACCTTGTTCGCATGCCCTTTCAATGTTTCGCTTGTGGTTTTGATTCTTTCGGTGATCTTCTCTTTCCAGTCATCTGTTTTGCTCTCTTTTGCTTTCAGAACTTTCGACTGTAAGAAATCAGTACATAACAGTTAGTAGTGAGCTTTTGAAGGATATTTCAAAACACTAAGAGAGCTTTTACTTAGTTATTTATTGTTTTGCTTACCAATTTTGAAGGCAGGTCTGATACATCATCCTCATCTTCATCATTGTCATCACCTTCCTTGCCAAAATTTTTCATGTTCATCAAATCTTCCCTTGAATACATTTGCATATTTGGTGCTCCAGGCATACCCTGAATAAGAATTAAATTGAATCAGAATCCAAATCAATTGTTCTAGCATCCAAGGAGTTAGTTTCAGAAAAGGAAAAGATGTCGACGATTACCTCCATTGATCTTAACATCTTCTCCATTTCAGCCTCTTTCGATGGTTTGGGCACAAATGGTTCTCCTGGAGTCCTTTCCTGCAAAATGACAAAAAAAAAAAAAAAATCAACTTGAGCTTTGCTATTCTTAATTGGAATTTACAACGATAAGCAATATGAATCCTGATTACTGAATCATTAGGGCAAGAGCATCATCGACTGTACAAATGAAACCTCCATGATGCAAAATAATAGTAGTTGGTTCATAATATCAGACAAATACATAAATCATCCAAGATGAAAACACTGAATAACAGATCAAGAAGCCTTTTGAAGTTATAGCTGTATTTCTTAAACCACAGCTTAGGTAACAAGGTCAAGGCCAAAATCAGGGATACCTTATCGGTTATCTGTACTCCAAGTAGGAATACACAGCCTCTTGAGCACATAATATCGAAAATTTTGAACGTGTACCATGTCTAATCCAGAGAATGGATCTGGTACTTGTACCATATACTAGTGCCAAGTTAAGTCAAGATATCCCCTCATAACTAGCAAACACATTCTATGCGTAATGGATTTGAACCATTAACATTAAGTAATTCAACAAATAAAACCTCAAACTATTACAAAAGAGTAAAAGTAATGATTCTTAGTGAAAAAGGGCAGCCCAGCGCAAGAAGCTCCTGCTATGAATGGGTCAAGGAAAGGTAGTTTACCTTTGGAACAGGAGGTGGCTTCCTATTACATGCATTAGTCAAGTCTTTGCAGAAATAGTTTACCAACGAATCAATAGTTGGTTTAGAACTAAAGATGTATTCAGCAATATCAGTATCAGAATACCCCATAACCTGCAAAAGACATCAAAGAAATATCTTTACAAATACTCTTGAAAAGAAATAAAAAAAATCTACATTTATTAGTATAATTTAAGTTCCAAAACTTCACCTCTTGACAAGCTCTTTCTATTGTCTTGCATTCCGTATTACATTGACCTTCTTCGTCTTGTTCTACAAGCTAAAAGATTACAATTTTGGAACTTAGCCATTGAAGAACAGAAAAAAGCATAGATTTTTGGTAATTTTCAATAAAAATCAATTGATGATAGAAACCAATACATATATACTACTACCTCCGTTCTCTTTTAATAGGGACTTTTACTGTTCATATGCTTTTTGGTCCCTTATTTTCATTCCAAAAATGCCCCCAAAAAATAAGAGAGAGAAGAGTCCATTGTGAAGTATTTGTTTGCACGTTTTGGCGCAAAATCCTACAAAAAGGCGCTTGCAAATGACCTGGCGCTTGGTTTGGGGAGACGGGAAAGATCCCTTTCTGGTGGTCTTATTTTTTCGCTGCAAAATTAAAGATAAGGCGGGATTTTGTTTAAGGGAAAAAATTTGAAAACTTTTTGCAGCAAAAAAAGAAAACTAGTTTTCCCATCAAACAAAAATTTGGGGAACATCTTAAAGCAATTATTTTCAAATTTGAGAAGGTTTTTAACTTATAGAAACTGCGGAAAAAAAATGTAAACACAACTATTCTATCATAGAAAATGGATGAGGAAAGACTTGAAGATGGTGCAATCTAAAAAGTTAATAAAAGAAAGGATATTTCATTGACAACTACAAATCTAATGCAAGCATTTGTGGATGGTTTTTCAAACAATTTTCAAGGAGAAGTTGTTTCTATACTCCATTCGAGCGGTTATGGTTGAGTGTTAAATGCTGCATTTTTTTTTTCAATTTTTTCAAGGTGAGAGTTGGAGGGATATGAAAATTTCATTTCCTACTTGTGCACAAACTGTGCCAATTTCAGGATTTGGGCATCTTTTGGGTGCATATCACACCATACGCACTGAGTTTCATTTTTCACCCCTTTGTCTCATTTTGGGTGCATATTAGAACATACACACCATTTTTAATTTTTTGGGCTGCATTCGTATCCAATTGCACCATTGTATGACAATGCTCAATAAACTAGGCAAATGTTTATCGAGTTAGTTGCATCTTTAAACAAAATGCACCCAGATTATGTACACATGTATCTCCGAAAAAATAACTGCTATGACAATTTTTGCACTTGTCTGACATAACAAATCAAGAATTGTTTTTTATCCCCCAAACCACCAAAATACAAACGGCATAATTGTCCTAATTCCACCAAAAGTACCAAAGTCCCTATTAATAGAGAACGGAGGTAGTATAATAATTAATAAATCTTACCTCTAACTTGTCCCCTGCTTCCACTATATCAATCTTCAAAATCCAATCTGCTTCCGCTTTCTTTAAATTACAAAGACTCTCCGCAATCTCAATAATTTGGTATTCTGAGATCTACCCAATTCAAAAAACAACAAATTCAATATACACTCGAATCAACAACTAAATCTAAGCAAAACCCAGAAAAATTTAACATAAATCCAGATAATTAAATTAAAAAAGATACCTTTTTAGGTGAGATCTGAGCTTGTTTCTTTCCTACTTGCTGGTACAATTCCTTCGCCACCTTTTCACAGACTTGACATTTAATGTATGGAACGTCTTCTTTTCTTGCACTGAAAACTGGTTTTTGGCCATTGACACAGAGAGAGACAGGTACCCATGTTGATAATACCAATAAACTTACAATAACTACCAGTATTTGCTTGATTTCGGCCATGGCTAGCTGCCTCTCCCTGAAAAATAACAGGTTTTTAAGTTTTTCTTTTTTTTTTAATCAAAGCTTGTATCTTTCTCCTTATAAATGTAATGGGAAGTTGATTAATTGTATTGTTAATTCAAGATTACCAACTGAAACGTGTTTCACTGCTTCTGATTGGTTGCTTATGGGTTTTTTTGTGGGTCCCGAACAATTTTTCGACCAATAGGATGTTAGTTAACACGTATTGCTCTTCTGTTTGTGAGGATTAAAGTAACGAACAAAACGACGTCGTGTACATTACATGCTCTTTTACTGTCAAAAAATTAACTTACATTACGCCGAAGGTTTTAGCAATTTAGGGTTTTGAAATTCATAGCAATCGACAAAGTTCCTAAATTTTTCAGAATCAGCATGGCTTTGTCTTCCAAATCCCCTCTTTTGATCGGAGAAAATTACGGTCTCTCATTAAACCAATCAGTACAACAGCTTTTAGCTGAACTACACCAAGAAACCTTTAATTCTTCCAATTTCATCGACACATTCTACAAATTAATGCAATCAAAGATCAACCCACCTATAGAAACGATTTGGGTTTACTCTGCTTTGTCATTCAAGAGCCGAGAAACAGCAAGCGACGATCTTTCAACTAAAATTTTTGCTGTAAAGGAGCTGTTTCAGTTCATATCAGGTTGCTCAGGTTCTTGTGGTGCTTCAAAAAGCATAGCATTGCTAGGTCCGATTGTTTTTGAAGTATATAGATTAGTTGTTGGGTTATTAGGGAAAGATTCGGAATCTAAGAAAGTGAAGAAAGCGATCAAGGAGGTTAAGTCTTTGATTGGAGCGATTCTTGGGTATATGAGTGTGTGTTGTGGTAAGGATGTTGAAGAAGAAAATGATTCAGATTTGATTATACCGTTTTCGGATTTGGTTAGTCTGTGGATTGATGGAAAAGAAAGATTCAAAGAATTTTTGCCATTGATGAGTGAGGGGATATATAAAGAGATTATTCTTGGTTTCCCTTGTCTGAATTCCTTAGCTGGAATAGTTATGGCTGAGATTTTTTTGTTGAAACTTTGTTTTGATTTACGGTTTGGGGATAATAAAGGAGTGGAGATGGAGAAGGAAATGAGGAGATGGAGTGTTGGCTCCATAACTGGGTTGCGGAGCTTCTACTTCTTCGGTTAGTATTGCTAATTCCTATTATTGAATTTTAAGTGCTTCTTAGCAACTGAATTTTGAGTTCTACTTCTTATATTATACTTTTTTCGCATAGAGGTCTTGTAACAGTTGAATGAACTGACATTTTATATTTGTGTTTCTCTTTTTTAATTGCTTACATGTATATGATCTGTGACATCCAGATACCCTTTTAAGGTTGCTGCTGGAGCCAACATTACCAGTGACTTCACTATTGGTTAGTAAACTCTGTTTCAAGTTCAGTTTTTTATTATTGTTGATTCTTATCTCATAGTACTTGATGGATGAACACATATATCTGAGTCTGAATCTATATTACATGATGTCAGAAAGATTTTAATATATGCTATAGGGATTTTGGCCAAAAAAAAAAGAAAAATCCTGCTGCATTTCCTTTTTCATTCTTGAAATTGACAAGTAACAACTAAAGCTTTTGATCACATTTGAGGAACTGAAAATCTTCACTGTCAGTGTAAATATATTTATGTTGGACTATATGTTTGATTAAGTTTCATGGTTACTACGACTTTGAAAAATATGTATTGACTTCTTGGAGCACGGAGTTCTTTTTCATATCTTATCAAGCAATATATCACTTATGAAAGAACCCGTATCAGAATTATGTTCTAAGAGTATCACATGGGAAATTTTCTGTGCAGAGTTCTGAAGATGAAAGGGTTTTGAGGATGATTCTGTATGATGCTACTGTACCTGTAGAATACTCTTTTCTTAAATTTGAGAGAGCAATTAACCTACCAGCTGATAAAATTCGAAGTCTTGCGGTGAAAAGATTGATCATTACACATGAAGCTACAGAGCTTTTTAGGTAAGAATCCGTACTATTTGATGGCTTTATGATTGTATTGTTTTGGGGTTATAACTAAAGTCTATTTCTTTATACAGGAAAAATGGTGACCGAAAGAAAGCTATTTCTTACACTAGTTCCTTCTCCAATTCCCAGTTGCCTTCTCTAATTATTAAGTGTGTAACCAGCCAAACTGGCACAGAGGAAGAAGCAAGAAAATGGAAGGCAGCATCACCGGAGTCTCTTATAAGTAAGTAGTTCTTTGCATTTCTCCATAATTATGTGCTATCACATCTCATTGATGTGAAACTATGAATAAATTATTTTCCAGATTGGTTGCTGAACCTAGATGGTAAAGGCGTGAGAATATTTGGCAATGACATCTCCAAATCCCGTGCCAAATTAGCTCTTGGTGTTTCTAAATCAGATTTTGAACTTCTGGCAAACAAACCAGAGGGCATGCAAAAGGATGTTGATCTTCAGTTTTTCATTGACAACCTAGGAGAAGAGGAGAAAGAAGGCCATATTGATGGGGATGATAAAGAGATGAGTGCTGCATTTGTAGCTGCTGCACACACAATGGGATTGACTAAAAGTGGAGAAAGAAAGCGAAAAGAAAGAAGACAGGGTGGGACAAAGAAGAATACTAAGCTTCTTAAGCATGATGACATTTCTGACGATTCTGACTCCGATAGCAAAGAGTCATCTGGAAATGAAGGTGGTTCAAGTAGCAGAAGTGAGATAGACGATCCAACATCCGACGAAGAGGTTTGAACGGTTTACGGTTTTGTTTAAAGAGAAAATTAACTGATCTAGCTTCAAAATCCATGCATACTCAGGTATGATCATCTGTGCATCAGAACACAAGCGTGACCAACACAAAAAGCTATGGAGTATACCATCGAAAACGTAAGAATCTGCGTCGAGCTTGAACAGATCTAGTCAATGTGATTGCTCATTTCCAGATCATATATGTTAGTGTATGATTGAGGTTGGTACTTCAATCTATGGTCATTTGCTGAAACTACTGTTATTCCTTTAAAGTCTAACAAAGCTAAACGAAATCGTATCATTTACTTTCAATTTTGTCAACTGGTTACTAAACTATTCATATCAGAAATTTAAAGCAGAGTGATGCTTAGTAATTTATATTAATAGAAAATATTTTTTTGAAAAAATCTATTTACAAAAATAAAAAGGTTAAGAACAAATTTATATTAGGTAAACATGTTATTTTTTAAAAAACATTGATTATAAAATAAAAGCTAGGAAAATATTTGGGAATTTTAAAAAAATAATTAAAAATAAATACTTATATGATAGTTATGTTAATCAAATTAGCAATTTTTTTTAATGGTATTATATTAGTTTATGAATAATCATGTAACAAGACAAACAGACTCAACAAAGTTTGACGCGTGAACCGACAATCTCACTAGTCAACATGAATTGAAATATCAAATTTAATTTTTAATTACCGAAGATTAACTGTTAATTTGATAATTAGTCTCTAATATTTTTTACAAAAATATATAGTATTTGTTTTATTAATTGAAAATAGAATATAACGAATTTCAAACTTGATGACCAAAAAAAAAAAATTTGCTTCTTTTTTCCCATTTAACATGAACCAAAATATAATTTAGCCAATCACCTTCTGCTTCACCACCGCCACCTCCTTCTCTTTACTACCGGAAACCGCAAGGACACAAATATTTGCATCAACGGTTTGGACTGACTCAAACAATAGAAATAGAAACGGAGAAATTATTTTGTCAAAGACAAGTATTAATATTAGTCAAATTTTAAGAATTAAATAGTAATATAATCCAAAATTAGAATTTAGAGTATCCTCAATAATAGGTAATAGGAATGTCATATGACAGAAATTTATTTTAAAAAGTTTGGTACATTATAGATGATCTTATAGCCTAAACAATAATTTTGTCATTATTTTATAAAAATAAAAATGGTCAGAATCCGTCCCCCGCCCGCCTGAATAATTAAAGCAGTAGCCGCCATCACAACAGCCCAAGGACAGGACCAGTGAAGTTGATGAACTAGACAGCAACGTTAGACAAAAAAGTCAGCGGCTTTAATTACGCTAGTCAAGATTTGATGATCTTTTTGCATTTTAATTATAGAACATAGTAGTTGGATTCATCCTAACTCTAGTTAGCTTTTAACTAGAATTTTCATCCAACCATCAATATTGAATCTAATTAATCAGAGTGAAAAACAATAATAAATCAATATTTATTTTATTAGAAAAAAAAGCACTTCAAAGTTGACCTATAAATAATAATAAAATTAATTATAAATAGGTTCACAATCTAAAAATATATAATATAAAATTTAAAAAAATGCATCATAATGTTTGGATAATATTATACAAAGTGTTTGACAAAATTATAATTCCGTTTAATTAATTAAAATAATAATAGAATAATATTTATTTTTATTATTTAAGTACCGAATACCTATGAGTAATTATCTTCTTTTTCTGTTTAAAATGAGTGTTAAAATTTATTGTCAATATGAAATACAATAGTACATTACTTAATTTTACATCATTCCAGTTGAATATAAAATATAAGTTAGTAATTAAAAATGTTAAATTAACATTAAAATGTAGTTTAATACTAACCAATGTGCTTATTTAGTAAAAAAAAATTAAGTGAATATAAGATAGGGAAAAAAACATTTATCACATTGAAAATGAGATTTTTAGGAAAATTTACTCAATTTTTATTTTAATTTTAAAGTAAAAATTTATTTTTTATTTTTTAATTTGAACATGGCCATTATAACAATAATATTAAAAAATAATATTTAGTTAATGTTCTAATACTACAAATATAAAAAAAAATGTTAAATTATACAAAAATGTTAAATTGTTGTCGTACTATTTTTATACTATTATTGTATGTGTATTGTTCAACTACAATTGTTGATCCATTATTGTACAAATTTTATATTAAAATTGTGTAAAGTCCGTTTTTTTTTTCTTTTAAAACAAAATGTCCGATATTAAAATTTAAAGTTATTTTTTTCTATTTTTTCCCTATATTGTGTCCGTTTTTTAAATTAAATTATACCGCTTAAAAAATTAAATAATAACATGGGGAAAAATTATGAGTATGATAATAATTTAATTGTCACAATCCTATGCGAAATAAAATGGGATAAATATTCCTGGCCTTTAGATATATATACATTATCCCATGAAATTTCAATTTATATTGAATATCTCTCTCTCTCTCTCTCTCTCTCTCTCTCTCTCTCTCTCTTTCTCTCTCTCTCTCTCTCTCTCTCTCTCTTTCTCTCTCTCTCTCTCTCTCTCTCTCTCTCTAACATACATATAAATAAGCTATAAGCATGGTCTTATGCCTTAAAGCTTATCTTTCGTCCTCTAAAAATCTCTCTACTGTACTCAATATGAGTTTTGACCTTGATGAGTCCCTTTCCTCTCTCCGACTTAACATAAGCTTTGAAGACCTCCGCCACCACCATGATTCGTTATCCGTCGCCGGCAACTTAAACCGTCATCGGACGTCGAGTTCCGACCCGGTTGCTGATATGCCAACTGTTCTTCTGGCGCCAAATGATCAAGTTTGTATTGTATGCATGGAAGGTTTCGGATCAACTCATGGTGGAAAACGAATCCCATGTGGCCACGTCTACCATTCTGATTGTATTTCCTCTTGGCTTTGTCATAGTGATTCTTGCCCTTTGTGTCGGACCAACATCTCCGGCGGCATCCGTGTGCGGTGAGCATTTATCAGAATTTTGATCGGTAACTATACTTACACATGGATTTAAAGTTTGAATAATAAATATAGATGCTTATGTAACTAAGTTTTAATTTTTGTACAATTATGACATAGTCAATTAAATTTTACGATATTTCAAATATTCATTTTTTGGGTTCAATTTTCAAATAGTGATTTAATTCTTAGATTGTGGTCCAAAAAGAGAACATTTTATTCCCAAGTGGTAGAATGAATTCATTCAAATGCATTACATCATCACGTGTAGAATTGAAAAATAAATATATTTGAAACTTTTTTTACCTACCAAAACAATGAAATTAAACAATTAGTAAATTTTCTCTTTCGAAAAATAAATAATTAGTATATTTATTTATTATATTTACAATTTGTGCATTGAAAGTCAATTTTGTGAAATACATAGTATAACATCTTAGTATTTGTTTTGTTCTTTCAATATTTTTTTAGTATTAGGTATAGACATGGCCACCGAGCCAGGCCAATTACAAACCTCGGTCAGTCGGGCTACGGTTAGGGGGAAAGTTGAACCTTAACCTGCCTGCGGCCTGTCAGGCCACTAAACCGTCAGTTAACCGGTGGTTCGCGGTTAACTGGCGTGCTGGTTATTTTTTTTTAATTTAAAAAAAAAAAGGTTAAATGGCGGTTCGAAAGTACGGTTCCGTCGACGATTCCAATTTAATACTGTTCACGATTCGAAAATAGCTTGAATCTTAACCGAACGTTCCTTAACGGTTCCGATTTGGCGACGGGCCTTACCAGTTAACCGGCCTAATTAGGTATATAAAAAATTTACAAATTGAAAATTTTAAACCCAATAAAAAAAATAAAGTGTTAATTAATAGTCAATGAAATGATAAATGTGTTCAGCATTTCTAACACGATGTGCGGATGTATATTTTTAACAATTACATCATCTTTATTAAAAATAATAAAAACTACATCATCTTTTTAATGACATATTATTTTAATATTTTAATGTTCAATTAATTTCAACTTTGACAATCATGTATACTTCCTTTCTTTTCCCATTTCCACAATCTACAAAATTTCCCGGTGGCTCCATGACTGTAGCATTTCAAGGGCACCTTTAGTCTACTTTGATGGATCAAGTGCACTTCCTAGGTACAACAAACAAAAATTCTTACTTTAATACTTTAGTTTAAAATAAGAATCAAAGGGAACGAGACTAATGACCTCTTCCCAGCTCCCTTTCATGGCATACATGTTTACCAACAGCAAACCTTCCACTATGCTTGGGCTCTAATTGGAACCCTTTTCAAAATGGTCATGCATCAATTAAGCAATGAACTCCATATAGCTCCATCGGACTTCATTGGCATAACATTTATCAATATCTCTGCTTCTTTAATCAAGCCAGCTCAAGCTAAAGAAGCAATGTTGTAATCATTATCAGTCCCTCGTACATGTTCCCCATTGATCAAACCATGAAATCATAGCCATTCCAAGCTGTCCCGTCTTTATATCGCACAACATTTTGAATGTGTCCACACTTGCAATAAAAATCAATCAATGCAGAATTTATTCCACTCACTTGCATTTTTCTTTTTCCAGAATTGACTCATTTTAAGCAGCTATACTTAATCAATACAAGAAACTTTCTCCTAAATTTCTCCATTATTTTCTTATTTCTTAAATCTTTCATTCTTAATAAGTGTTGCATATTTACTCTAACATCTATGAAATGAATTGCTTTAGTTGATAATGGTTTTCATGCTTGAGCAAGTAATCAAGCCCACCATGGCTCATTATTTAGAAGTTAGAACCCAAAGTTGACCATTAATTGAACTTGGCTTTATTCATAAAAGGTCAATTTTTTGGTCAACCAGAGTTTGCGAAAGCTCAAGTTGGCTCAACTTGTATACAAAAATCTAAATGCTAGCAAATAATTTGGGATAGTAGCTAAAGAAAATGGCATTTAAAAGCAAATTTATCCATATCAGAATCCATGAAAATGGACACAGTAATATATGAATCCAAGGTATAATCACTAAAGTAAAATAAAACAAAAATACTAATTACATAAAAGAAGAAAAAAAAAAAAGCTGCGTGAATGGGTAGGTGCAAAATCTTCCATACATTTTCACAAACATATGGTAAGCGTGAAGATTTTGAAGAACATATTGAAATTTTATGAATTTCATAAACCCAAAATAAAACAATTCTTATAAAATTACCTGATTTTCATATTTTTATATCCAAATTTGATCTCTTATAAAATCTCTTCTATGGCATCCTTCTTCTTTAATAACGATGCAATGTAACTGAAATTGGAGGAAGAGAAGAATTATAACTTCTCTGCGAGTTGATTGAGAAGGAGAAGAATGGTTTTGCCGCATCAGCCTAGCATATGAGTTTGTTGAGGCACATCCGCACCATAGGCTTCAACTTTTATTGATTTTAATTTTAATGATGTCATATATTTTAAATTAATTGTTGGAATTTTAGTAAATTTTGTGGATGGGTATTTTACAAAGTTCCAAACCAAAATCAATAATATATATTATGACGATCCAATTGGAATAATTATTTATGATTTTTAATATTCAGTGAAAAAAACTGAGTTTAATGTTTAATTATCAGTAAGCAATAATTTATTTCAAAATTCATTAATTGTATTGACTGTAAAAAATAAATTAAGAGCTTTTTGTTCAATATTCTAAGTGATACTTAATATATTGTTTTTTCTTTTTGAATAAATTATTTTCAAGTGTAATTTCTTTGACTAGCATGACTAAGGAATCCAATCAATTTCTATTTTTTTATTTATTTTTTTAGTGTATATTTGGGCTGGTGATTGATTTATATACTAAGTCTTACATTACGGAAAAGTATTTATGCCTTGGTTGTTTGTATCCATTGATATCTGACATATTCGGTAAACATTCAATAGCAATTATCATAATATATAATTTTAATTAATTTTTTTAACAATAATATTTTTATTTTTAATATTTTTTTTTTGGAATAATATTTTCATTAAATTATAATAATTATTTATTAATCACCTAAACAATTTATACTATTAAATAATAATTTTAAAACTCGTTTGGTTTTACTGTTTATATCAATTAATAACGACTGCTAACAATAGCCGATAGTAAATAGTTTATATTTGATTGTTTACTAAAACTCTAACAGTTAAATATTCAATAACTATCATTTATTTGAAATAGCAAAATTAGAAGTACTTAATTATTTTAACAAAATTAATAAAATTTTAAATTTCTAATATGAATCATTTCTGATGAAAGGAAAAAATTTTTCATAAAAATCAACACAAATTTGGAATTAAGGAATTAACTGCTTCAGGTACAGTATTGAATTGAACCCAACAAATCTGCTAAGCACAAAATGGATGATACAGAAGTGCAGAACGACTTGGCCCAATAAGTCTTGTCGTTTAAAAGGGAGGAAGCTAAGCTAGCAGGTGCTAAAGACCCCACGTGGTGAACACCGTACCGTCAAAGCGCCACAAAATCTGCAATTGTTGAAAATACTGTGCGTGCTCCGTCGAAAACCTTCAATTCCAACATGACATGAGCTGTCCATTTTGCGGCGAAATTTTTGCCTTTTGGGGGCAAACTGGCATGTGATTAAGGAGTGATCATTAAGACTTTCAAAATTTTCTAATTACATCAATTTGTGATCATTAGATAATGGGGAGAACGGTAAAGTTGATATATTATTATTCACTACAAACCTCATAAAATAACTAAAAACAGTCATAAACCTTAATATTAACAAAATATAATTTGGTTTAACTTATATTTAAACATTAAAAACTCTGGAATAACATGTTTAAACAACAGAAATAATAAAGTAATAAATTGATAAATGATGATGATTAAACGAATGGAGTCAAATCAACGGCAAGAAAAGCAACAGAAATTGTGACTTGTAAGGCTGTAGAGAGATGACAAGTGATTGTCCCACAAAAAAGGAGCTGTGAAAATAGAGTATCCAATGACAGACGTACAAATCATTAAAGACATAAAAACAAATACACTTGGCAGTCCAACCAAATCATATGTGTTGTCCTTTTGCTTTTTCTAAATAAAGTTGTCTTTCTTTGCTCGTCTTTTTTTTTTTTTAACTTTTTACGGTTAAAACTTAAAATTCATTTATTTTTATTAGTTAATTTTAATCCATCAAATTAGAAAAAGACAATTTAAATCAAAGTATGTACAAAAACTTTAATATATACTTATTTATGGTTTTAAAAATAATTATAAAATTATTATATATTTATGCTATATTAATAGTAATATTATAAGATTAACTAATGACATTTTATTTATATAATACAATATGATAAAAAAATTAATAATTCATCTAAACATTCATTTTATTTGTGTCACTACTCAAGGTAAAGATTTTTATCCTGTTCATGAACGAAATCAAGCTAATCAAATATCATTGGAACATCGATCTTTTCATGAAGAAAATGGTGAATAGGGGAAGCTCAAGCAGTTATTGAGTATTTTAAAAATAATTATAAAATTTAATTTTAAAAATTACAAATTTTTTTGCGATATACTAAAAGAATATCTCTTTCAATGATATCTTACTATAGTATACCTATTATACAAGTCTTATCACTAATATATAAAACACTAAATCGTAGAGTATTGTTTATACACTCTACTAGACAAATACGACAACGTTTTCTCATTTATAACATCGTTTTGATGTTTCACTCTTATTATAAAATCTTGACTCGTTTCTTATTTTCTATTTTTTTTGTTTAACTTTCTCCCGCTTATTCAGAAAATTTGCTCTCATTGAGAATGGTTTCTCTCCTTTTATGAATCTGATTCTGGAGTGTTTTATTTTTGTTTCACAAATCACGGTCTAATGTGAAAAAAAGAGCCCTGACTTTTATTACATTTACAGAAATATATTGTACTTACAATCACTCTTTCCCCTATATTTTTTAGAATATATATATTAATATCAACATATTTTTGTATATACAATGTAAATATAATTTTTTATATTTATTACAAAATACTAAACCATATTAATAATCACCCGCCGGCTAACATCCTAGTTTTATCAAGAACTAATTAATTTTTTATTATCTTTTTCACAGCAAGAACTATTTAAATTATAATAACTTTGTTCCAATGTGAGCTGTGTAATTTTTGCATTATAATTTGAGCTATTGGTAACACTTCCACACTAATTAAAAATTTGGGATTGTTAGAAAAACAGTGTCAGCAATTAAAATAATTATGAAAAAAATTATTATTAATGAATTAAAAGAAAAAATGGATACTTGAAAAAATAATATTTGTTTAATTTATTTAATAAAAAATTGTCACAAATACAAAAAATATACACAATTGTTGTATATTTTTTGTACGTATAAAAAAATTCAGATTTATTATGTAATTTTTATATCATTACATTTATTGTACAGTGTTTGAAAATATTATTAAAATTTAATGACATATTTTTTCTTTTTAATTATGACTTGAGTTCATTTAAAAAAAAAATAAAAAATAAATTCAAATTTATATATATCTCTAAAAATTTGGACTAAATTGAATAAATTAAAGCCTCGAGTTGTTATTTTCGGTAATTATTTAAACCAGACTTAATAAAAGATTAATATTTTAGGTTAGTACAAATCTTAAAATAATTTCAAACTATTTATTATCCAAAGTGTGTGTAGCAAGAGAAATAAATAACGATTTTAAATATTAAGCAATAATCTCATACTTGTTCAAGACTTAAAAAAAAAAAGCATATTATTATTGGCGGTATAGACCTTTTGGGTGATTTGGGCACGGTAAAAAAACTAAAAATACTGATTAACACCGTAATAAAATAAATACAGTAATTTTTTTTTAAAAAAGAATATTAAAAACAAGAGCCGAAAAGCGTCGGTGGAGGTTAACCGCAATTTATTTTTGCAGTTACAGAGAGAGGAGAAGAAGGAGAGTGTTTTAAAAAGCGAAAGAATCGCTTGCCTTATAGGCCATTCAAGAAGAAGAAGAAGACGCCAAGCTCTAACCAGAAAGAGAGAGAGATAGTTCTGGAGGGAGACAGAAGAGACTCAGAATCCTGAGGTCTGTAAGGTCGGGGCTTTCCTTTCTTTGATTAATTGAAAGAAAGAAAGATACAGCCGCGGCCATGGATGATTCTAAAGATTTCATTTCCGTCGATATGGAGAAGATCTATCTTGGTGGAAAGGTTTGATTTTTTTTTATTTATTTTGGAAGATTAAACGACAATAACCTGTTTGAATTTTTTCCCCCTTTTGAATTTGATTCTCGTCAATGAAATTACTAGTCAGATATACATATCATTATCATTTCTTTTATTACCATTTTCTTTTTTCAAAGAAGAGAAATATCCGGAATATGTTTCGAAATTGGGATTTCCATTTAATGTAGCGATACTGCATATCTCCAGTAATAATGGTGCTCAGATCTATGCATTTTTTTTTTATTCTCTCCTTCATAATCCTCTCATGCTTTTCCAATTTGGGTGGAAATTCGAAATCGGGATTCGGTTAAATTTCTGTTCTTGTGGGCTTTGGCTTCGCTTGTTATTAGCTCCTTTGTTTTTTTCTTCTGTGTAGTTGAGAATGGTATCTTAATTCATGCCTCTATTTTTTTTTTTTCAGTTACGAAGTTTTGTAAATTTTTAAACTTTTCCTAATCAAGATTTTTTTTTTATTCTAATTATCTGCTTATTGTACTTCAGTTGTTTAGGTATATCCCTTCCTTGCCGTTTTGATGCTTTTTATGGGCAAAAGTATTTGATTTCTTGTGTTTTATTCAAAGTTAGTTGCAGTCCACCAAAGCCAAGCAACCTTAGCTATACTTTATTTGTCTTATTTATTTCTTCTTATTTATTATATTAAGATGTCTAGCTGTTAGTTAATTTTCGTTTTCATTTTCATTTTATTACTATTTGTAGATTGCTTTTAGCTCTATACCTTCTTTTAATATATGAGATTCCATACTCCCCCTTTTGAACTGTCTTCTGTTTTTTTTTAAAGACTACAATGATTGAACTCAAGAACCATATATTTTTGGCTTGCTTTCCGTAAATCATATTTATAAATGTAATATGCTATATAAAATTTTTAAATAAGGTGTAAGTGCACATGGGGACCTTCTATAATCTATCTGGATATAACTGTGGCTTTATTCACTTAAACAAATGATTGCTATTTTTAAATTGAAGGTGTTTCTAGTTAAAAAACAAATGTTTATTACAAAATATTATGGTATTGAACCATTCTTTGTTAGTACCAGTTTGAGTTTTATCTCCTTTAGATTTCCATTTACCTAAAGTTATTTGCTTTATATGAACTCTTTCAGGAACATCATGTAAGAACTGGCCGTGGTTCTGTGTCTGTTATTGTCTATGGAGACCAAGACAAGCCAGCACTAATTACTTATCCTGATTTAGCTCTAAATCGTAAGCGGAGTCCTTATTTTCTTTCTTGTGTTTGGAAAATTTTAAGCATCACTAGCATTATGTTCTTTTGTTCCCTGCTCTTAATTGTTGCATTTTGGCAATCTAACATGTTGAAAACTTTTTGTTCTTATATCTGTTTCTCAGATGTGTCTTGTTTTCAAGGATTATTCTTTTGTCCTGAGGCAGCTTCTTTGTTGCTTCACAACTTCTGCATTTACCACATTAGCCCACCTGGACATGAGGTCAGTTAATTAGTTTACTCGAGTGCATCTGCATGACACGTTAGTTATCTTTATCAGTTACATTATTTTCTGCCAAAAGTATACATCCTATACCGGCGAATTATTCACATTTTTTGTTTTCTGGCATTTGAACAAGAGTTCCTGCAGTTGGGTGCAGCTCCAATTTGTCCAAGTAATTCTCTACCTTCTGCCGATGACTTAGCAGATCAGATTGTGGAGGTTCTGAATTATTTTGGGTGAGTTTAACATTTTTGCACCTTTGTCCTTAATTTTTGGTAAATAGTTTGGATAGAAGTTTGTAGATTGAGGTTGTAATCATGGTGTTAACTTGGTTTTTGATGGTGTGAAAATTTCTTGTTCAGGCTTGGTGCAGTGATGTGCATGGGGGTGACGGCTGGTGCGTACATCCTTACCTTATTTGCCGTATGTTCCTTCCTGGGATATCATAACTAATATTGTCTACATGCCCCCCTATGTTTCTTGGCTGATCAAGAATTTGTATTACAGATGAAATATAGAGATCGCGTTCTTGGATTGATACTTGTATCGCCTTTGTGCCGACCACCCTCTTGGACAGAATGGTTTTATAACAAGGTTTATTTTCTAACATTCTGATTATGTTTTACATGGTGTTGGTGATTGGTGGTAGCCTTTCTTAGCTTGATGGTTATAACATTTTTTTTTTGTAGGTGATGTCAAATTTGCTATATTTCTATGGCATGTGTGGATTGCTCAAGGAGTTTTTGCTTCAGAGATACTTCAGCAAGGTATTCTAGTACTTCATCGCCTAACATTGAATAATTGTTTATTAGAATGATAGTCGTTTTTATATCAAATTGGTTGTGTGATGGAAATGGAAACTGAAACAGGAAGTTCGTGGTACTGCAGAAGTTCCAGAGTCGGACATAGTTCAGGCGTGCAGAAAAGTTAGTGCTAATATTTACCGTTAGTTTCAATCTAGTTTCTCTTCTTTCCTTTGGCATTACTAGTTCAGGTTGCTTTACGAGAAAAAGCAATTTGTTTTAAGTTGTTGATTAGAGGGTTTGTTTATCTCCAAGTTGGTCATTAAATCAAGTGAAATGATACCCCAAACATATTTTCCTCAGCTTCTAAAATTGACCATTTCCTAGAAAAATTTCCACTGTAATGCCAATTTCATGTCCATTTCAAAGGCGAGGCCTGGTTTGATTCTTACATCTGTTTATTGTTTCAGTTGCTTGATGAGAGGCAGAGCACAAATATTTTTCGGTTCCTCCAGGCAATTAACAAGTAAGAAAACTTCCAGCCAGTATTTGCTCATTTACTCTTCTAAAATTCTGTGTCAATAATTTTGATGTTTAAAATCTGTCTTGCGAACATGCAGGAGACCTGACCTTACCAGTGGGTTGAGTACGCTAAGATGTCGTACGCTTATTTTTGTCGGCGACAACTCTCCATTCCATTCTGAGGCTCTCCACATGACCTCAAAGTTGGATAGAAGATACAGCGCCTTAGTTGAGGTGCGCTGACACAACTCATAATGGTTTAATATAATGTGTTCAGGAGCAAGCGATTCAATTATACTCGTTCTTGATGGTTTATTATCCTGAACTTAACCAAAAGACTGTTTGCAATTCTATCACAGGTTCAGGCGTGTGGGTCAATGGTAACAGAAGAACAACCGCATGCAATGCTAATACCTATGGAGTACTTCTTCATGGGATATGGATTATACAGACCATGTCAGCTTAGCGGCAGCCCTAGGAGTCCTCTCAGTCCTTCTTGTATCTCACCAGAGCTTCTCTCTCCAGAAAGCATGGGTTTGAAGCTAAAACCGATAAAGACCCGTGTTTCGCTTTGAGTGAGGAAATGATAGAATTTGATTTTCAGTTTAGGTGTTCGAAAATTGATTAATTTTTTCAAGTTCCTACAGAAATGTAGTTGAATTTGAAGGTGGAAGAGGGCTTGTAGATATGGGGAGAGAGATGAGCTTGTATTTTACATTCTTTTGTAGCAAGCAATAAAGGGGTCATGATGAAGACTTATGTATATTCTAACCGGGACTCAAATTAATTTATTTATTTATGGTGATCGACTAATAAATGGTAGACTCTGTGTGTGTATATATATATATATATATATATATATATATATATATATATATATATATATATATATATATATCTCGCGGGGGGAGATTGTTTGTGTTTTTATTATATATATCTCACATAACACACACACTCTGTGAGAGTCTATGTCACAATGTA
>CANUEY010084847.1:0-10324 GCA_948099555.1 Croton setiger
TCGATTTTGGTTAGCGAGGCCGGTTTCTAAAACCGGGCGTTAGTCGAAATGTAATTTCGGCTAACGTACCCAACCCTCTTACCCAGTCTTTTGGTTCAACCAGTGTCTTATCCAATTTAAAAAACGGAGTCATTTTTCTTATATTAATTTGGTTTTTCAAAAACCGATTTCCCGACGGGTGGCGACTCATTTTTTAAGACCGACTAGTTCGGCAACCATCCCAATTGTTTTATCACCTTACTTTTCAAAAATCAAAAAATTATAAAGTTTTTTTGGTTTAATTTAAATCGGAAAAGTCGTCGCGAGTCGGACCGACATCAGAGATGTTATAGTTTTATTAAGCTGTTTGGACGGGTATTGAAGCCCAGTCACTTAGAGATATTTGATATATGAATTACGATGTTTGTGGTTCTTAAGTCGGTACTGAAATCCGACCAGTTGAGTTATTTGATTTGATTATAGAGATATATGTTATTATAACCGGTACTGAAGCCCAGTCACATGATTATATGAAACATGACAATATGAACTGTATATTTTATAAATGCATTTCCACAGGACTTAAATATGATTGTTATGATTATCGTAGCCAGTGTTTGCAGATTTCACGAGAGAAACCTACGGTTTCTATATGATTTGACGGAAAGACCTACATGTCCTATTTGATATAGAAAGACCTACGGGTCCTATATGTTACAAAGACTACGGGTCCTATATGTTACAAAGAGAGACCTACGGGTCCTATATGTTACAGAGAGATCTACGGGTCCTATACGATGCAGAATAATCTGGTGAATACTGCATAATAAATGTTGATTCTCGGATCCCTTTTGACCGACGATATTCTGGTCTAGGGTGCCACACGTTGATCAACGACAACCATGAGAAAATCAAAATGTTAAGGACGTAAAGGGTAAGCCAAATTTGAATACTTTTAATAGTAGAAAATGTACTTGACATGAAATGTCTCAAATGGACCAGCAGAGAAACATTTGTTAGTCAATTGTACTTTAAGATAGGGCCTAGAGTCCCACCCATTACAAACTGTATAAGTAGGAACCTCTCATTAATGATATAACATTTATTAATATCATCAAATTCTCTAATTTGACAACAAAAATTAACTACCCTTAAAATTATTATTAAGATAAAATATTCAAATAATTAATCAATTTTTTTTTAAATAAAAATTTTATAAAATTGAATAACGAATTTTTAAAATGAAATGAAAACAAATATATACATATTTAAATTTATTTTGATAATTATTTTATTATGATAAAAAAATAAGTTAAAATTTAATTATTCTTATATAATTAATAATAGTTTAAAATTTTTTAAAATTAATCATACTCACAAAAGAGTTTATTATAATTATATAAATTTTATTATTTATCAATATCTAATTAATAAAATTAACTAGAGTATAATAAATAAAAATATAAAATGAATTAATGTGTATACCATATACTGAAAAACTATAAAAATGAACAGCTAAAATTTAAAATGAAACATAAAACATGTAAAAAAAAATTAGTAAATTGCATGAGTAATTTACAAATAACAATTTTGAAGTAGTGTTTCAGGAGAGTTTTAAAATTATTGGCGCTTCTTAACCTGAATAACATATGTCTACTCATTTAGATATTTATTATTTATAAATAATAATAATAATAATAATAATAATAATAATAATAATAATAATAATAATAATAATAATAATAATAATAATAATAATAATAATAATTCCATATCACAAATTTTGTGAGAAATCTATTTTAATTTTTTAAACAAAACATTTTAATCATATTTTATAGAAAGAACTAAATTATATTTAATAACTGGTGGTATAAATATTAAAAATTCTATTTTATTTCTTTTTTTTCAAAAATTAAAATAATTTGTAATATTATTATGTAATTTGTACTTTATCTTGTCCTTTTGCTAATTAGCTAATTAAACAGTGACAAAAAATTAAAAAGTAATATTTTATATCATAATGTTTTATATCAATCCTTTCATTATCATAATTATAAATATAATATTAGTTTTGATTGAAACAATAATTATTTTGAAAAAAAAAGTTAAAAAAAAAACTGAACCCTATTATTTTTTTTTTACTTTTCCAACAAATATGTATTTTTTGATATAAAATAATATAATATTCGTAATTAAAGATGAGACATGATTTGTTAATTTTTTCACTATTAAATTAATCAAAGGACAAAATATAATAAATTTTTTTAAAATACAGATATAAACAGACTATTATATAAAACACATAAACAAAATAGTTTAAGTTATAAGAAGAAAGGAACATAATAGTATTTTTTCACTAAATGTATTTTTCATATATTTTAAATGTATAAAGAAATGAAGCATGTTTATACCTAAAATAGTTTTAACATGTATTTTTGTCCACAAAGGAACACTCGACTTTTTTAAGGGGGTAAGAGGATGAAACCCCTTACACCATCAGTGATTATTAAAAGAGAGAAATGTTCATACATGTATTTCGCCATAAAATCTACAAAATAATTTTACTTTGAAATAATTTTCTAAATATAGGATTACTTTTATTTTTTGTAATCTTAAATTTAATGATATAGATTATGAATTAAAAGTGTTGAAAAGCTAATTGACTACTTAATGCCAAATTCTAAGAGTTTTTGTACGGACAGAAAGACACCTAGTAACAATTGTCATTTGGAAATAAGTGTCTTTTTATGTGATAGACCCTTTTTAAGCAACTCTTTGCTCCTTTGTTAAATGACTACATTAACAATAGAAAATGAAAACATTAAATCTAGAGAGTAATGAAGAAAATTCTTTTACGAGTTGCTTCAGGTGGCTTAAGTATTTGTTGAACGAAATATGTGGTAAGATATGTGAGATTGCAAGAAAAGCAAAGGAAATCGGAAAAGAAGATCCAAGAAGGATTGTTCATTCTCTTAAAGTAGGATTAGCTCTTACTTTGGTCTCTCTATTCTACTCTAATGATCCATTCTACAAAGGTTTTGGAGTCAATGCAATGTGGGCTGTTCTTACTGTTGTGGTTGTCTTTGAATTCTCTGTTGGTAAGCTATCTTATTTTAAATTTCTTATTGTTAATTCAAGTTCATGATTTATTTAAGTTATATAAAATAATATTGATAAATTTTTGCAGTTAAAATAATTTTTTCTTAATAATTAAAATCAAACTTTTATAAGTGACAGTTTTTTTTTTTTCTTTAAATTAATTGCAAAGTTGAGAATATATGAAATTTGTTGTCTATATATTGAAATTTTATTTCAGGTGCAACACTTGGAAAAGGTTTTAACAGGATCGTAGCAACTTCAATAGCTGCTGCTCTAGCCTTCGGAGCATATAGCTTAGCAATCCTTTGTGGTCGTGAAGGACAACAAATCTTGCTTGGATTCTTCGTTTTCACAATATGTATATAACATAACCCATAACATCCTTTTTTCTTCCTAATTACCATATAAGTATGTAATGATTAATATGATAATTTTTTTAGTGAAAGATTGTAACATTTTATTCGTCGTGTGTACAGCGGCTATAGCAACATTTACAAGATTCTTCCCAATGTTAAAGGCAAGGTACGATTATGGGTTATCCATATTCATATTAACCTTCTGTATGGTGTCAATCTCGGGTTACAGAGATCAGCAAGTATTGGATATGGCTCATATTAGAATATCAACAATTCTAATTGGTTGTTGCACTGCTATATTTGTATGCATCGGTATTTATCCTGTTTGGATTGGAGAGGATCTTCACAATTTGATTCTTGATAATATTGAAAAGCTTGGAAACTTCTTAGAAGGTATTTCTTTTATGATTTTATAGTTTTCAGTGGTTTTTCTATACTTATCTACAAATTAGGGGCTAAAATATAAATCAAACTTTTAACTTATTAGAAAAAAAATTTTTAAAGATTTGGATGCTGCTAATCAGGGTGGTTATCTTATATTTCATAGAGGTAATAGGATTAGAGTTTTCAAGTTTATTAGTATCAATTTGATGCTCGTAAGAGAATATTCTCATTGTATAACCAAATTATTCTCACTGTATTAGTGATTTATTCTATATTTTTTAAAAAAAAAAAAATATGATGTGGTTGCTCTTATTAGTTGAGAATTAAAATGTCTTGTATTTGGGTTTTATCATAACTTTATGATAATAATAATAATATTTCAATAAAAGAGTTATTTTGTATTTTATATTTTTTAATTTATTATATCCCATATAAATATGTGCGTGTATGTATGTGTCTAACATGAATGTTCAGTTAGATTAAATGCAGAAACAATATATTTTACATCAGAACAAGTTGACATTTTGTTACCATTTATGTGATATTGAGCTGCCATAAATGATTCATTAAAAGTATTTATTTTTATGTATGGCATTCAAGTACTATCTCGTAATATAACCTGTTTTTAGTTATAAACAATCATTTATTACACCAACTTAGCTACTGACATGAAAATTTTAAAATACAAATATGTACAGGATTTGGATATGAGTACTTCAGTGTATGCGTTGACGAGCGATCTAAGAATGACAAGTCATTTTTTAAAAATTATAAAAGTGTTCTTACTTCAAAGTCTACTGAAGAATCTATGGTGAGGAACTAATAACTTTCTTAATTTAAATAATAATAATAATAATAATAATAATAATAATAATAATAATAATAATAATAATAATAATAATAATAATAATAATATTAATATTAATAATAATAATAATTTTACATTTGCAGGCTAATTTAGCAAGATGGGAACCTTGCCATGGAAAATTTAGATTTTTCCATCCTTGGGAACAATATCTCAAACTTGGAACTTTAGCTCGAGAATGTGCCTACAAAATTGAAGCTCTTAACAACTATATCAATTTTAAAATTCAAGCAGTATGTATCTTTTACTTAAAACATGTTTATTTATTTACAAGTAAACTTTTGCTTTTGTTTAATAGTTGATTAAGTTATATCTTTTTTTTAAAAAAAAAAATAATGTACATGATTTTTTAAATTAATTGAATTCCAAATTTTCTCAAACTATATTAAAATTTTTTTAACCTATTGCTTGATATATAATGACAGACTGCATTCAGAAGCGGATTTGTAGAGCCATGCTCAAAACTTAGCATGGAATGTGGCAAAGCACTAAAGGAATTATCATCCGCAACCAAGAAAATGAAAAGATCAAACACAATTGATGTGCACATTGCGAACGCAAAACATGCTGCTGAAAATATCAAATTACTTCTTCAGATAGATCTATGGGAAGGAGCAGTTCTTATTGATATAGTGCCGGTGGCCACAGTAGCTTCAATCCTTTTGGATATTTTTCAATGCACTGAGAAAATATATGAGGCTCTAAAAGAATTGGCCACGAAGGCTCATTTCAACGACGTAGACCCAAATGTGAAACAAATTCCCATCATCAATTCAATACCTCATATAGTAACTATTAAGGGTTAGTTTAAAAGTATATAATATTATAAAAAAGAAAACTAATAATAATGTTTTAACAATATAATTCATATAATGGAGGTTCGCATAATATTACAACTTGGTGCTTGTTGTAAGAATTATTAAATAGTATACTTATTATGTATATATGAAAAATCTTTGTATAATATAAGAAGGTTTTGTAATGAATTTGAAAATTATTTTTAAATTAATGTTATTAAATACAACTCATTTTAACTTTATATCTCCATTTAATTTAACTACATCAAATTTAAACTTATATTTCCATTTAATTTAATTAAATCAAATTTGAAACATAAAATTTAGATTTATATCTCCATTTAATTTAATTAAATCAAATTTGAATTTAAATTTCTACTTTAAAAGGAAATTTATTTTAATGGTTTCGAATTAAACATTAAATTTCAAGACCAAATTTTGTTTTAATGATTTTGAATTAAATATTTAATTTTAAGACCAAATTTTTTGTCAACAATAATTAATAATTTTTATTTTTAAATTTTTTGTTTTCTTAATTTCTTATTCTAATACTTTAAGGAAAAAAATTTTCTTAAAATATATTTGTTAAAATCCTATACAACCTTTGTAAAAAAATAAATAAATTAACTAATTATAATTTATTCTTTTAAATAAAACAATTATAATTTATTGAAAATAATTGATTTTTTTTTAGAATTTATTAAAACTAATTAATTATATCATTTATTTTGGTCAATATATCTTAAATATAATCTTATCAAAAGAAAATTCAAATGAGAATCTTACATGGAAAATTATTAAAAAAATTTAATTTATATTAAAATATTTTATTATTCATATATATATATATATAAAAGGTTGTAACCAATTTTAGAAATAACATAAAACTTAATTTCTTTTAAAAAAAAAATATGTTCAACTCTATAATTATAATAAATTTATATAAATAAAATTACAATTTATTTTAATTATTATAATTACAATAAATGACATAAATAAAAATTTGAAATTTAATATTGCATTTATTTTATAAAGTAAACTTCTTTTTCTTTTTTAACATTTAAATTTAAAAAAAAAAAATATATATATATATATATAGAAATAGAGTTAATATATATAACTATTATTAATCTTTTTTTAACATTTAAATTTAAAAAAAATATATATATATATAGAAATAGAGTTAATATATATAACTATTATTAATCTTTTTATCGGTTGATCGCTATTACAGTCTTGTCCTTTAAATTCTATGGTAATATATATTGTTCAAAAGAGATAAAAAATGTTAAAAGTATGAAAAAAATTAAATAAATATATTAGTCAAAAAAATTATAACGTGTCCTAAGCCCAAACCCTTTTTCTTCCCACATTCTCTCTCTAAATGTTATTATTTCACAAGTTTTGGATAGGGGTGGTTTCCAAACAAAATAACATAATTTAAATGGTGGACAGCAGAAAGTTGTGGACGAAATATGATGTAATGCAATTAGAAATTGCGAAAGTCTAATGATCCTCCATAGTGAAGCATCTTTAAAATGCAAAGGTACATTTCCGCAACAAAAACTTTGTAAAGTATACTTTAGCAACTTAAAATTGCAAAAGTACACTTTAGCAACTTAGAATTGCTAAAGTATACTTTAGCAACTTCAAATTGCTAAAGTTGGCTTTTGCAAATTTAAGCTGCATAAGAAGACCGGAAATGATTAGGGGGAAATATTGAGCTATTAGCTGATTTAACCATTGGGCCGCCGGCACTTAAATAACAGTTGGGCCTGTTATTTTATTTTTAATTTTTAAAAAAAAAAATTAACCGGCAGTTTGAAGGTACCATTCGGAAGATTCCGGTTCAATACAGTTAACGGTTCGAAAATAGTTTAAACCTTAATGAATCGTCCCCGTAATGTTATATGTATGGTGTATAAGTTACTATATATATATATATATATATATATATATATATATATATATAGTATATAATTAAATATGTAAATCGAAAATTTAATTACATAAAAAAAAATTACATAGTATTTTGTACACAGTACCAAACCATCTTAAAAATAATGTCATCTAATCATTTAAATCCTAGTTTCGAGGGAAATCCTTAATGTGTGAAGACCCGGGATATCGGGGAGCGTTCCTGACCCTAGCCTGCAGCCTCAACGCCGACGGAGGAGTCTGCTCGTTCATTGGCTCCTCCACTTGTTCATCCTGAATCTGCTCCTCCCCAATATTAGCATCACCTTGTCTGGATAATTCATTCGACTGCTGATCCAGGGTCCGCTCCAGGTTTTCTAGCTCCTTAAGTTTTCGAGCGTCCAAGGCATTAAAGAAGGTGTCTATTGAATGTTCCTGAAATAAGGCCTCATACTCGTCAGGCTGGACTAGCGAGGGCTGTGCTGCCTGAGGGGCCCGTCGCCGTTTACCACTGTTAGGCACGCGGCCTCCGTCCCCCCTGCGCTGAACTTGTTCTTGCCCCCGCTGTGGTACAACTGGATCGACAAATGTCTGACTAGGCATTATTTCTAGCTGTGTTTGATGGATCTGCAGCCCACGCTTCAATTGTTCACTCATTCTGTCGATCACATCAATGCAATCTTTAACAGTCACCGATCGATGGAAACGCCGGGCTAGGAAATCCTCAGCCATATCGTTAGCCATATGTACAGCTTTCGCCTATAATTGTGAAAAAAATAAATTAAAATAAAATTAGGGAAATAAAAGCAAATAGCACAAGAATTAAATAAATTAAAGGACAAACTAACCAACGTTGTGTATGCCTCAGTGGAGCCTATGTAACCTCGGTGGACATTCTGGGGAAGCCACCGATCCTGTGGATTTGTTATATGTTGGACTGTCCGCAATTGATACCATACTATGTAGTCATCAGAGCACTCGGAGCAACCAATGTACTCCCCATGAATTAACATATCTGCTCGACGCGCCCATTCCTCGACGTACGACCTAAGGTACGTGGCCCAATCAGTCGTTGGTCGTTCGGACCGGGTAAGCTTATGCAGACGCTTATGTTCCGCCCTCTGCAACAATCCTGCGTCTCCTAGTATCTCTTGTCTGTACCTGAACTGCCGCATCACCCTCAAAGGAACATGGAACTCGACGACCTTAAAAAAGAGAGGTTTAAGAGGTCCAAACCGATGCGTCCGCCCTACACGCCTCAGGTAGGGCAGCTAGGATGTCCGGCGAATAAGACATCCAGGAGAACTATTGATAATAATTCTAAATATTTCAAACTTACAAACACATACCTGTGAATCTGTTACAACTGAGAGCTTGTCCCGATAGCCAAGTAAATTATGGCTCGTAACCTCCGTCAATACTTTCACGGCTCGCCACCTCCAATTACGAAAAACCCTTAACCATTCAATTATAAAAAAAACAAATACTACACATAAACATAATGCGAAACATACCTCCGTGCGTACAGACAATCATCAAATAATTGAGAATGTTGTGGTGGAAGTTGTGGCTAAAACGTCGATATCCGCTCCTAGGCCCACACCTGCGTATAGTAAATTTCGGTCGTCAATTAATTGTATAAATAAATGTGAAGACTTAAAATTAATAAATATTAAAAATTCAAAAGTACCTGTAGTAGGAGCAGACATCCGTGGACGTACTCAGCACGCCGTAGGTTTACATGGCACAACTGCCTATACAGGAAGGCAAGTACAACACTCCCCTAACTGTACTGTCGGCAGCTGTCGAAGTCAATCACGAACGACAGCAAAATAAGATTAACACTGTTCTTCGATGCATCGCAGCACAGAAATGCTCCCAGCAGCCACATAACATAACATCGTTGTTGATGTTTGATTTGGATTTTTACCAAGAGTGGTGATAAAATATTTTTTGGGATGCGCGTGCCGAACTAGTCGGTTTTTAAAAAGGTTTTAGAGTCGCCACCCACTTTCGGGACACCAATTTTAATTTTAAAAGAAAATGACTCCGTTTTTATTTTAAAAGCACTGGTCAAAATTTAGAAATCTGGGTAAGGGGGTAAGGTACGACGGTCTAAATTTTATTTAAGCCGCCGCCCGGAAAAACCGGCCTCTTGGTTTGTTTAATTTCCAAAATTTAAGTTATTTTATTTATTGAAAAAGTCGTGGCGTGATTAAATCTAGCGATGTTCCTAATTGGCTTTTTCGGTCAATTGTGAAAACGCTTACAAACAATAAAATAAATTGCAGAAATTAAAAGTGCAGAAAATAAAATCCTAAAACTAATTACAAACCGAATCCCTATTAAATTACATTCTACCCAAATAAATCCCCGAATTAAACCCCGAACGTCCCAACAACATATATAATAAGCATTTTAAAATGTTCCAACAAAATTATAAAAATGTCCCTGAAATTCTAGAAAATTACAAAAAGGTCCCTGCATTTTGAAAAACTCCAAGCAATATCATAACAGTTAATTATAGCTGAAAACAATCCACGATTAAACCAAAATCACCAAAAGACTTCATCATGCAAAATTACAAAACGGTACCTAAAGTTTCGATAAATTACAATTTAGCCCTTATTTTCGAAAATTGCCAAATCAGCCCCTACACATGTATTTTTGCCCAAAACTGTCCAAGAAAAATAGAAAGCATGTAAAATTGACATTTCAAAACTAACTATGCAAAATTGCAGTTTGGTCCTTCAACTTTTCAAAAATTACCAAACTGCCCCTATACCAATTTTGGTTCCACAATTGACTCTTTTATGTCATGACATAAAATTCATCTCAGAACGCGCAACTGTTTACTAGGCAATCCATGAGTTTTTAGGAAAATTAAAATATAATCCTTTAAATTTGACAACTTGCATAAAAAAGTC